>JXCR01141110.1:72070-150314 GCA_002079205.1 Phalaenopsis hybrid cultivar
TATATATATATATATATATAAACTGTTTTTTGCCAAGTAGGAGTAATCCAATTCTTTACCCTCTTTCGAGTGTTATAATGACTAATTTAGAGTTTGGTCCCTAATTTCGTAGTTAGGCTGAGAGGATGTCGGCTGCCACTCTAGAGCTCCCACTACTCCCTCACCTGAGGGCTAACAATCTCGCATCAGTTTCCTATCAATTAGACCAAATTGGGGATTTTAATTTGTCACCTTAAAATCTCCAATTCTGCATCCAACAAAGTATATTTTCCTATTTATTTGTACCCAATCCCATGGATGACATTCTCTCTCATGAAATCAAATCTGACTCTATATTGTAGAAATCATATCTCTTTTCAGAACAAATGTATCTTAACAAGTTTTAACATTTAAATTGGTCAGATCAAAAAGTAAATGAAGATTGAAGTTCAAATCTTCACAAATTATTAACATTTAAAATCGTAGAAAACAAAATCAATTCTTCATAAAATCATATCTCAAAGTAGGGAGAAGGATAAAGAAGATTACTTAGAATTCATGAGAATGATACGACAAAACATGGATTTCATATACAAAAACAAGTTTACAAAATAAAAGAAATAAAAGACACAACTTATCTCACAACCCTTCCCAAGCAAATCCCTAGAAATTCTCTCCAAGCCTTTCTCTCTTCACAATCCCACTCAATTCTCTCTTAGAAGTGTAATGAAGAAGAAATCTCTCACCTTCCCTCTCTAACCCTAGAAGAAAATCTCCAAGCCCTTGACTTTCTCTCTCTATCTCTTCCTCTTGCCTTTCATGAAATCTCCTCTTCTCTCCTCTTGCCTCTCACACTAACTTTCTCTCTCTCTCTCTTCCTTTCTCGTCCCTCTCTTTCTCTCCTTTTTTGTCTAAACTACCTTAATTTGCAAAAAATCGTCTCTGGTGCATCATGCGCTAGTTCACAGTTAAACGGCGCATCATGCGTCGATCTGGCACATCATGCACCAGAATCCTAAAATTCGTTGTTTTGGCTCCAAATTTTGTCTTCTTTTTCATTTTTGCTCCAAATGCCTAAAAATGATATACATGCAATAAAAACATGAAAATACCCTTCTTTAAAGTAGAATATTATCAAAAATAAACATAAATATGTACTTAAAATAGTATATTATTTTGGTGTATCAAAATCCCCCAAACTTAAATGTTACTTGTCTTCAAGTGACACTTTTATTACATAAAAGTATCTAACTTAGGATATACTTTAGTTTAATAAATAGAATAGCAAAATTTTTGAAAAACCTTTAATAACTTAGATTCAAACTCTAAGTTTAGGAATAATCAGTAATCAAATTTAAGATTTCTGAATCTCTATTCATTTCAAGAAGAATTTAAATTTGTCATATTAAGAACATTAGAACATTCATATGAAAAACATCTTCATAAAAACTTTACTAGGAATGCTACTAATACTCCAATATAAGTTTAGAAAATGTAAGGAAGCTTCTTCCTTAAGTTGATTCAAGTGAAGCTAATTTTTGATTATGCATCTCCTCAAGCTTCTCCTCACTTATCTTTCTTTTCTTTTCCTTTTCTTTTTTCTTTCTTTTTTTAGGATCTTTTCAATCCTTTCTTTTTCTTTTTCCAAGTGAGGATTACTATATCTGGATAGCCTTTAATGATTTTGAACTTCACTATCGTCTTCTTAAAGTTAAAACTCTATACCTTTCTTCACTTTATAAATTCATATTAGTTTATGATTTTTCATAAAGTCCCATTCTTTTCTTCTTACATGAAACTCTAAATTTCTTAACACTTCAAAAATACAACTTCCTTTACTTTAAATAGAAAAAACATAGTCTTATCCTATCATCTTAAATATCTTTAACCTTAGAATTTACCTTCATTATTAAAAACTTTTTCCCTAAATTTACCCCAATATTTATAAACAAAAGTATAGTCATTTAAAGTTAAATCTTAATATCCCAAGTCATGTTAAATTAGTTTTTAAAATATAGTTAATTGAGGACAAATAAAATTCAGTTTACTTTTTTTCAAAATAAATTTTTCTTTTCCCCAAACTTAAGTTTTTAAGTGATTTTATAAATATTTTTAGTATAAAATTTAGTAGGTGAAAGAAAACAGTAAATACATGAAAATAAAAACTAACCTGTAGAGGATTTCTGACTATGAAACTGGGCTCTAGTATACTGCAGGTGCTAACTGTAAAACTACATACAGGCTTTAAAACATTGAATAAAATATAATATATTCTAAAGAACTTGCTAAAAAATAAAAATAGAATTACAAAACTGAAAAACTAAATTGAAAATACTAAAAATATAGAAAAAGTGAAAGTCTACAGTTACTATTACAGATTCAGTTCACAACACTACATAAAAGTTGTACTAAAACAGGTTCGAAATATAAATACATCACAATACACTCACAAATAACAAACAAACATCAAAACACACTAAACTTGACTCATTAAAATCAATTCTCATCTCCTTCCTCATCATCATCATCTTCTTCTTCTTCTTCTTCTTCTACATCATGAACAGGAGCATAAGGAGTGAAACTGGGGCAACCAGGAAAGTCCACATTAGGTTCACCCCTAAGATGTCTTACCATAAAATTTTCAAAATCAATATCATGTGAACTCTCCTTTGCTGATAATCATCATTATAAGCATTTCTTTCTCCTATCTCTCCCAACTGAGTTTGAATATTAACTATGCCCATTTGTTGAATTAATAGTTTATCCATAATACCTTCAATCGATGCAGATCGAGAAGTAGATGGCCCTGCAGTAGATGTAGAGGGCCTATCCCTTCTTCCACCTCTAGATTCAGCAAATTATTCCACTCTCTGAATCATATGCCTCCCAATCGGATTCTGTGGCTATAATATTTCTTCATTGCTATGGGATTCTACTCATTGTTCACATAGAGTGAAAATCAGGGCAGGTTATCCCAAACCACCAGCAGTAGAACTACTCGCTATACTTCGAGCATGTTGAACTATAAGTGTGCCAACATTTATTGATTTCATGTTTTGAATGAAATAGTTTAGTACAACTCTGTCTTTTGTAATGTCAGCTAAATGATATGTTGGCAATAGTCTGGCAGAAATGTAGTGGTGCCACACTTTTGATTGAATATTCAACATGGAAGCAGGGAAATTAACTATCTTGTTATTCTTTATCTTCCACTCCCTGCTTCCATCAGTAAAAAATGCAATCGCTTCATCTAGTGATGAATCAATCATCACGAATGTTGCGTATTCATCAAAAAATACACCCCTCAACCCATAAAAAGTATTGATCTGATTGGCTGTAAATTCAACTTGTTTAACTCTAACTACGATGTGATATTCATTAGTGAACCTCAGGTTTGCATAAGTCTCCCAAACTATCGAGACAATTGCTACGGCAGTGAAGTAGCAGAATCTTTCCTAGTTTCTGGTGAGAACCAATCTCTCGATCTTGTCACCCGGGTGTGCAAACGCCCGCTCTTGGATCATTCTTCTTGTATCCATTTGAGTATTGTAACTGTGGTTAGCTTTGAAACTAACAAATCTTTGCGCATCAAAATCTTCGGACGACCTTCCTCTCTTAACTCGGGGAGCCATTTGAGAATTCTACAAAATTCTAAATAATTCTAAATAAATTGTTAAATAAAAAATCTAACTCCTCAAACAAGATTATTTGGTAAGAAATTTCTCACCATGAGTTTTCTTTAAACCTTTTCATTAAAAATCCCAAATTTTGGATCTCCCAAATCCTTGGTGAAAATAAAAAATTTCTAAGTTAAAGTGAAGTTCTTACCAAGCGAAGATGAAATCTATGATTTTTAGCATCTGAATTCTTCTCTTTCGCCCACAATGTGATGCCCTAGACCAAGATCTTGATGTAAGAGACGACTTAAGCATCAAAAATGTAGTTTGTCCGTGCAATTTTGCAGTTTTTTAAGCTATCTGGCGTGTTTGGACCATTGGCGCATCATTCGCCATAGCTTAAATTCACCAGATTTTGATTTTTATGGAAATCTGCTCCGTACTGCTTTACGTCAACCTCTATTTGACTCAAATAAACATTTCTAAGCATAATTAAACTTCACACTAACTCCAAAATTTCACAAACAATATAAAACTCACATTTATATATAAAATTCACGTTATTACAAACTAACATTTTTCAAGCTAACAAACATCAAATTCAGTGTTCTAAAGCAAACCAACATCTTAATACTGAAATCTAAACATAAAAATTCAAAACATAAACATGATAGTGTTCACAATAGAAAGGAAATGCAATCCAACACAACAAAATAACTAAAACAAATATACTACACACCAAACTTTCACAAATAACACAAAACTCACATTTATATATAAAATCTGCGCTATTACAAACTAACATTTTTGAAGCCAACAAACATCAAATTCAGTGTTCTAAAGCAAACTAACATCCTAACATTGAAATTTAAACAATAAAATTCAAAACATAAACATAGATAGTATTCAATAATAGAATGGAAATGCAATACAACATAACAAAATGACTAAAAAAATAATACTAAACAGAAGTTCCGTGCATACATTATGTTTAAACATCTTCTTCACTATCATCCTCCTGGATATCTCCCATAGATTGGTAGTGCACGCACAAGTTGTAGAATGGTCGAAATGGAAATTCATCAGTTGAATTGTCCTCCTCAATCTAAGAATGTTTTTTGAACATATGTACCAAACCATCTTCAATATACCCAATATGTTTAAAATGTTTCTTTAATCTCCAATCTAGATGATCCATCATTTCAGTAATCTTCCCAATCATATGCAGAAGATTCTACACCTCTTTTTCAATCTTCTTGATCTTCTGTAAAAGTGCCATCGAGTTGTAGTAGGCATGAACAAGTGATGAATTCTAAGATTCTTGATCCATCAACACATTCATATCATTTTCATCTCCCATTTTGATACATTTGCAATAGACTTCTGGATCCATTGACTTCCAATGAAGAAGCACTTTTTCTCAACTTTCATAAGGTACTTGTGATTGACTGAACAGTAGAAAAGTAGTGGATGGATGTCCAAGTCCAGCTGCAGATCCATTGACAATTAAACCTCAAACCGATTTCAGAATAATAGCTCCAACATCAATAGATTTTCCAGTTTGAATATAGTAATTCAGAATGTCACTCTCCTTAGTTACCTTACTAATTTTCATGGTAGGCAATAATTTCGATGCAATGATGAAGTGCTAGGCTTTTGAAACTTGATTTAAAATTGATGAGGGAAAACTTACATTTCCATCATCTCTACTCTCCGAGTTTGCATCTTCATCTGTAAGGTAGCGGTAGAGTTCATTCATATTATCTATCGTAGGGGTAAAATTTTCATAATGACAGATAAGCACATTCTTAATCATAAACATCTTGTTTATTCTTGAACTGAAACCTGCCTCACACATAGATCATTCCTTGCTTGATCCCATGAAGATTTGCATAAAATTCTTTTACTACATGAACAACAGCAGTGGCAGTAGTGTAGCAAAGCACTTCCCAATGCCTCTGCGCAATAGTCTCTTCCACTCGAGTATTCGGCATGTTGAATCATCGATTCACAAATTCCATTTCTTTGATAAGGCTCTTCTTCACCAGAGCTCGATCATGTAACTTCTGCACATCAAAGCTGACGAACTTTCTCTTGTTGAAAATTTCAAATCTAAAAAAGAGTTTTTAGAGTGGGAAGTTATAGGATTTGAAAAATGGTGACTCTTTTTTCGCTTTCTTCCCTAAAATATGTTTTAGAGTAGGTTTTTAGGAGTTATATGGAGAAGAAACCGCCAAAAATTTCAGATTTACACGTTTTAGTCATTTTCAGTACTGCAGGGCATCATGTGCCAGCTCTCTGAAATTCAACGCATCATGCGCCAGTTCCAAAAATTTTGTCGTTTCGATTTCGATCCATTCAATTCTCAAATTTTCATTAAAATTAGGAAAATAAAGATGTTTCTAAATATTTTATCAAATACACGGACTTCATAAAGACCTAAACATAAATATATGTGAAATATTTCAAACAAAAAAAAAACTCAAAAGCAAACTAAATAACAAAAAATATGAGTTGTCTCCCACAAAGCGCTTGGTTTAATGTCGTCAGCCTGACTTTCCCAGTCTTATTCTGGTTGACCCAACATTACAGCCTCTTTAAAAGCTGGTCTTTATCCATCAAAATATGATTTCAATCTGTGTCCATTCACTTTAAATATTCTTCCAGTCTTGGGGTCTTCAATGTTAACTGACCCATAGGGATAGACTTTTATAACTCTGGATGACACTTTCCACCTAGACTTCAATTTCCCAGGAAATAATTTCAGTCTTGTATTATGTAATAAAACTTCATGTCCATGTTCAAATTTTCTCTTTATTATCTTCCAATCATGTCATTCTTTCATGTTTTCCTTATAAATCCTAGCATTATCGTAAGATTCATTCCTAATTTCCTCAAGCTCATTCAGTTGCAATAATCTTTTCTCAACAACATTTTTCAAATTGAAATTGAATTCTTTTATCACCCAATAAGCTTTATGCTCCAATTTAACTGACAAGCGACAAGTCTTTTCAAAAATTAATCTGTATGGGGACATTCTTATAGCTGTCTTACAAGTTGCCCTGTATGCCTATAATGCAGTATTTAATCTCATAGACCAATTTATTTTATTAGGATTAACACTCTTTTCCAAAATTCTCTTAATTTGATGATTATATATTTTTGTTAAACCACTAGTCTGAGGATGATAAGCAATTGCAATTTTATGCATTATATTATATATTTCCATTAATCGTGCAATTGCTGCATTTCTAAAATGAGACCCTCCATCAGTAATGATTACTCTTGACATTCCATATCCTGTAAAAATATTTTTAATTAAAAATTTTGAAATACTCCGAGTATCACATCGAGGTAAAGTGATTGTTCCATTTAAAAACATAATTCACTGCAATCAATATTCAAATATTTCCGAATGAAGGTATAAATTGTCTCATAAAATCCAATCCCCATGCATAAAAAATTTTGATTTCCAAATTAAAATTTAGAAGTATTTCATTTCTTTTTAAAATATTACCTACTCTCTGACACCGATCACATGCTTTTATATATATATATATATATATATATATATATATATATATATATATATATATATATATATATATATATATATATATAAACCTTTAAATATAGTAGGTCAATCAAATCTAGATTGTAAAATTTTATGGACGGTTCTGTCATTTCCAAAATGATCTTCAAATTCAGAATCATGTCATTTTTGGATAATTTCCTGAATTTCTCTATACATCACACATCGTCTCATTACTAAATCTTTGCATTATTTATATAAATAAGGGTCATCTCAAAAATATGATTTTGCTTCATAAATAAATTTCTTTTTCTGTTGTTTTGTCAGTCCATATGGTAAAATACCACTAACAATATAATCTAGAATATCAGCATACCACAATATTTCACATCCTTTTACAACATAAAATTGTTCATCATGAAAAGTTTCATTAGTTTCTCTTTCCAAATCAACTATTTCTTCTTGTTCTAGCCTAGACAGGTGATCAGCAATTTGATTATCAATCCCTTTTCAATCGACTATTACAAACTCAAACTCTTGCATAAGAAGTACCCATCTAATTAATCTTGATTTAACATCATTCTTTTGCATCAAATATTTATGCACAACACATTTAGCTGTAGTCAGATATGACCTAAACTTATCAAAAGCATACACAATGTCTAATAATTCTTTTTCAGTGGTGGTGTAATTAATCTGAGCATCATTAAGAGTCTTACTAGCATAATATATAACTTTAAAAATTTTATCATATCTCTACCCTAAAACAACTCCAATTGCATAATCACTAACATCACACATTAATTCAAAATATTTCTCCCAATCAGGTGAAACAATTATAGGAGCAGTGATCATTTTTTTTAAAGTTTCAAAGGCTTTAAGGCAATCTTGATTAAAGTCAATTTTGTATCTTTTTCTAGAAGTTGACATAAAGTTTTAGTAATTTTTGAAAAGTCTTTAATATATCTCATGTAAAATCCAACATATTCTAAAAAGCTCCTAACTCCTCTTACTATAGTAGGTGGAGGTAAGTTTGATATAACTTATATTTTTGCAGGATCTATTTCCATGTCATTTTCTGAAATTTTATTCCCAAGCACAATTCCTCATGCAACCATAAATTGACATTTTTTTCTAATTCAATACAAGACTAGTCTTTTCACAACATTCTAGAACTTTCTTTAAATGATTTAGACATATTTCAAATAAAGTTTCAAATACAAAAAAAAATCATCCATAAAGACTTTAATCCCTTTTTCAATCAAATCACTGAAAATTGACATCATACTTCTTTGAAATATTGCAGGTGTATTACATTATCCAAAGCACGTTTGCTGAAATACAAAAGTTCCATAAGGACTAGTAAATGTCGTTTTCTCTTGATGCTATGAAGCAATAGGTATTTTGTGATAACCAGTATATCCATCTAGAAAATAAAAATATTTATGCTTAGTCAATCTATCCAACATCTGGTCCAAAAAGGGTAAAGGAAAATGATCCTGTCTGGTAGTATAATTTAATTTTCTATAATCTATGCAGATTCTCCATTCAGTGACTTGTCTTGTTGATATTAATTCGTTATGTCATTTGTCACTGTAGTCACACCTCCTTTCTTTGGAACACAGTGAATTGGACTTACCCAAACACTATCTAAAATAGAATATATTACTCCAGCATCTAACCATTTTAAAATTTCTTTCTTCACAACTTCTTTCATCATAGGGTTTAATCTTCTTTGAGGATCAGCTCTCGGTTCATGTTAATCTTCTAATAAGATTCTATGCATACAAATTGAAGGTTTGATTCCTTTAATATTAGCTAATGTCCATCCAAAGGCTTTCTTATATCTTTTTAATCATGAATTTTATCCTCATCTTTATATTTCATATATTCCTTTTCAAATTCTCTTTCAAAAGTTTTCTTAAAATATTCAGGGCTTAAATATTTGTTAATATCCATTCTGAAGCATTCAATCTCTTGCTCTTTTGTAGGGTATCTCATTGATTTTGCAATATTAAATGTAACCTCTTGATCACTAACTCTCATAGTTAGTTCTCCTTTCTGCACATCTATCAAAGCTCTTCCAGTGGCTAGGAATGGTCTTACTAGTGAAGGAGAGAGTGATTAGATAGTTCTAAGTAAGAATCCATTGTAGTTTGTTAGTGAGATAGAGAGATTTTAACCCTCTAGGGTTGTGTGACTAGACATAGGGTGGTATTTAAGAGAAATGAAGAGATTCAAAGGAACTTCAAGAGTTTGGTGGAGAAGAATTTAAGATATTTTTTTATCTTTTTGACTACATATGATTTAATTTAGACTTCTTGTGTTTTTAAAAAATTTCTACTTTTAAACTTAATTGTTGTTGTGTTCTCTCCATGAATTTTGAGTAGTTTTTTTTATCTTTTTCCTTAAAATGATAAGTGATTAAGTGTTGGATGGAAGTTGTGTGAATTATTGATCTATAATACTAGAATAAGTTGTGATGATTTAATTATT
This sequence comes from Phalaenopsis hybrid cultivar, assembly GCA_002079205.1. Taxonomy (NCBI): domain Eukaryota; kingdom Viridiplantae; phylum Streptophyta; class Magnoliopsida; order Asparagales; family Orchidaceae; genus Phalaenopsis; species Phalaenopsis hybrid cultivar. The sequence continues at coordinate 81,695 of JXCR01141110.1, forward strand.
GTACTTTATTTACTTCTTGACTTGATCAATTAAGATGTTAATATTTGTTGTGATAACATGTAAGATACGAGATGATATTATCTCATTCAACTAATGGTATAATCACATTAGATTGTATGGATGAGAATGTAATTCATATGGTTGAGTGCATTTAAATACGGACATAAACTTTGAAGGGTGTAGTGTTAGAGGACTTTAGAGTGACAGACTAAATCACTCAATTCGGTCTATTAGGTCTTGATACGAGAGGCTAGCCCCAAGGTGGAGCGAGAAGAGAGATCTCTAGAGTGAGATCTAGTATCTTCCTTTCCTACTCCGTCTTCGGGACTATTCAAACTTTTGATTAGCCAATGTTCTTTATAGCATCTCTAGTAAGGTAAAGAATATTATTGCTCATATTTGACAAAGCACAATTTAAATACTTTCACAACATAATTTCTATACTTGTTACAGATTCATGATAAGGAAAAAGATATTTTATTTGCATTGCTTTCATCTTACATATATCTAGTTAAATTTAGTTAGTTTTTTATTTTATTTTGACTTATCAAAATTACCAAAAAGAATTGAACTTTCATTCCTACCATAGTATCTATAGTTTGAGTAAGACCCTTTTCAAAGTATAATTTTTTATCTAATTTCTTCTTAAGAGTTTGTAGTTCTCTATGTAGGTTCAATATTTCGGGGCTTAATCAAAAAGTCTTATATTTCTTGATAATGATACGTATATTTGTGTAGTATCTCAATATTTAAAGAACAGCGCACTAAGTTTTTGACACCGTTGTAAAGAAAGTAATATAAAAAAAGAGAATCAAGAATCTAACCGCACATACCTCATAGTATTATTGTAAGATATGGATCAAGTTTTTGTTTTCTGTTGTCAGGAAACTTACATCTAGTTCTTAACAGTGGAGTCATAAGCAGAAGTACATAAAAGAAAAAGGGGATCAAGTTTTTGGCACTGTTGTCGGGGAGAAAAAGAAAAAAAACTTATTAAAATTTGAAGGAATTTTTAGGAAAATAAATTCTATTTGTAGAAAGCCTTATTTAAAATTTTATATTTATTATTGGAATATTGCAGTTTTGTTTTTTATATAATTTCTTGTTTTTGTGATTTTATTTTATTTTATAGTAATGTATGTGTACTTCAGGTTCTAAAGTACTAGTGCCCTATGTTTCTAAATTAGAAAGAACTATTAAAAAAATAAATTAAAAAATACAGAAAAAGTTCAAAATTTTCAAGAAATGACAAATCAAAATAATTAAAATGATGAAATTCATCAAGAATTTAGACATTTAATAGATTATGCAAACCCTACAGTAGATGAACTTCATTGTAGTATTTAAAAACATGTTGTAGTGGTTAATTTATTTGAACATAATCCTGTTATTATTCAAACGGTATCAAATAATCAGTTTGCGGGAGCACCAACTGAATATCCAAATTTACATCTTGCCAATTTTCTAAAATTGTGTGTTACATTTAAATATGATGGTGTTTCGAATGATGTTATTAAACTTATACTTCTCCCATTCTCATCGATGGATAAGGCTAAGATATGGTTAAATTCGTCAGCACCTGGTTCTAGCAGAACTTGGGGTGATTTAGCACAGAAATTTCTTGCTAAACATTTTCCACCATAAAAAATTGCAAAGCTTAGAAATGATATTACATTTTTATGTCAGTTTGAAGGGGAATCTATTTATGAAGTGTGGGAGTGATTTAAAGAACTCCTGAGAAAGTATCCACACCATGTTGTATCAGATTGGTTAATAATTCAAACCTTTTACAATGAATTAGTTGTAACTCTTAGATCTATTATCGATGCCACTGCTGGTGGTTCATTGATGTAAAAACCATTTTGTTGAACTCACTTTTGGTTGAGGTTTAGTTTTTCCTCTTTAGTAGCGTAGGGTCTACCAATAGGACTTTCCTGTTGATTATTCTTAGAAAACTAGAAAAAGAACCCTCACCATTAGAAATTCCAAGCTCCTCTTTACTCAACTTAAAGTTCCACATAGTGGTCCTTACCTCTAGCACTTAATAGGTAGGGTCATTATGGGGGAGCCCAAGGAGAGTTCCCATAGGAGTGCTTGACCTTGGGGTTGACCCTAGGTGTTGGTTTAGAGCTAGGGTAGTCACCTCACTCACAAATACAAACCCAAAATTTCTTGACTTTGATCACTTAATCCTTTGGGAGATTCATGTAGATGGTCCCCTAAACCCACTGGCCCTATGCTAGGGTTTATTTAAGACCAGTACATAGAGAACCCAGATGGGGTTTCCATTGGCCCATAGCTCATTTATGGTGGTTGCACCCCAGTTCTAACAAAAATACTCAACTTGGCCTTTTTCCACTAAACTCCCCTGAATTAGCTGAATTTTTATCGTTAACTTCTTAAGGATTTCCAAAAATTTTGTAAATTTTTTATCTTTATTCTTCTGATATCGTTAACTTCTTAAGGATTTCCAAAAATTTTGTAAATTGTTTATCTTTATTCTTCTACTATCTTTGAGGAAACGGAGGTAGTGGTTTTTCTAAAGGAACTTGTATTGGTTCACTTTCATTGTGGTCGCTTTCAATCTCTTCCTTCTCCTCTTCAACTTCAGTTTCTCTTTGGATTCTTGTTTCTACTTCTTTTCCACTTCATAATTGAATAGTTTTAATTTGCTCCTTATTTTGATTTTTTAGATTAACTTCCATAGTACATGGAAGAATTCATGAAGGTCTGTTACTAAGTGCAGTAGCAATATGTCCTAATTGACTTTCAATATTTCTAATAGCAGCCCCTTGATTTTGTATTTGATTTGTCATATTCCACATTACTTCTTCCATCGTCAACTTCTTTTCCTTAACTTTTGAGTTAGGGTTAGAGTTAAATCCAGGAGGATAATAAGGTTGATAATTGGGATTTCCTTGATTGTTTAAATTTCCTGAGGGGTTCACCGAATTGTTATAGTTATTCTAATTAAAATTAAGGTGATTTTTCCATCTAGGGTTATAATAATTAGAATAGGGATTGTTATTTCGTTTATTTATAGCAGTCAAAGTTTCATTAGACGATTGAGTATCATTTATCTGCCCTAGTGAATTTTCCTCTTATATTGGTGTAATTGGAGAATATTCACTCAAACTTGATCAATCTTTTTTGATATAACAACAATTTGAGATGCTAAAATAGACATTGCATCAGATTCATGAATACTGACTACTCTCTTAGGATTCACCCATTCAGAAGGTCATTGAAAATTATTAGTAGTCATTTCTTTTATTAAAGATTATGCTTCATCAAAAGTTTTTTACATCGGTGATCCACCTGCAACAGCATCTATAATAGATCTAAGTGATCCTACTAATCCATTATAAAAAGTTTGAATTATTAACCAATCTGATAAAGCATGGTGTGGGCATTTCTTAAGGAGATCTTTAAATCTTTCACAGGCTTCATATATCGATTCCCCTTCAAACTGACAAAAAGATGTAATATTGTTTCTAAGCTTAGCAGTTTTCGAGGGTGGAAAAAATTTAGCCAAAAATTTTTGTGATGGTTCTCCCAAGATCTGATAGATCCAAGTGCGAATGAATTTAACCCAGCTTTATTTTTATCCCTTAATAAAAAAGGAAAAAGTCTAAGTCTAACAACATCATTAGACACTCCATCATATTTAAAAGTAACACACATTTCAAGAAAACTAGCTAGATGTGAGTTAGGATCTTTAGTAGGTGTTCCTACAAACTGATTATTTTGTACCATTTGGATAATAGTAGATTTAAGCTTAAATGAATTAACAACAACATCAGGATTTTGAATAGTCAAGTGAAGTTCATCTGCTGTTGGATTAGCATATTCTTTTAAAGGTCTTTGTAATTTTCATTTATTTGATTATCTAAGTTATTCAACATTTTGTTCAATTTTTTATTTTTTTTTATTATTTTTGAATTTTTCTAATAGTATGCTCTAATTCTGAATCATAAGGTACTAAACCTTCAGATCCAATATTTTGCATAAACAAATATAATAAGCAAANCTTCAATTTTTTCCTGAATATAATCTAAATTTTCTTCTTTAATTTCATCCTCATTTTCACTAAATTCTTCTTGCTTTAATTTTTCTTTAAACTTTTTCTTAAATTATTTAATTACTTAGATAATCAGTAACTTCCATCCTAAAACATTCATCGTCTTTTTTTATTAAGGATATTTCATAGATTTTGCAATATTAAATTTTACTTCTTGATCATTAACTCTCATTATTAATTCTCCTTTTTGCAACTATCACAACTCTCCCTGTTGCAAGAAATGGTCTCCCTTATCTTCCTCCATATCTAATATTATAAAGTCTACAGGGAAAATAAATTTATCCGCTTTTATTAATATATCTTCTATAACTCCTTTAGGATAAGTCAGCTAACTGAAGAGTTACATTAGTAGGGGAAATCTCTCCTAAATCTAAACGTTTAAAAATTGATAGAGGCATAAGATTGATACTCGCTCCTAAATCACATAAGGCTTTTCCATAAGACTTTTCACCAATTGCACAAGGTACAATAAAACTACCAGGATCTTCTAACCTTTCAGGAAGCTTTTTCTAGATAATAGCACTACACTCTTCAAATAGCCCTACACTCTTTACTAAGTGCAACATTTTCATGATCTGCAAACTTCCTTTTCTTGTTTAGTATATCTTTCATAAATTTCACATAACTTGGCATTTGTTCCAAAGCCTTAATGAAAGGAATGTTTATCATTAACTTTTTAAGAATTTCCAAAAATTTTGTAAATTGTTTATCTTTATTCTTCTGTTTTAGTCGTTAAGGAAATGAAGGTAATGGTTTTTCCAAGGGAACTTGTGTTTGTTCATTTTTATTATAGTCACTTTCCATCTCTTCCTTCTCCTCATCAAGTGTTTTTTCTCTTTGGGTTCTTTTTTCATCTTCTTTTCCACTTTGTAATTGAATTGCTTTAATTTGTCCTTTATTTTGATCTTTGGGATTAACTTCCACCGTACTCGAAATATTTTCTGAAGGTCTGTTACTAAGTGCAGCAGTAATATGTTCTAATTGATTTTCAATATTTATAATAGCAGCCCCTTGATTTTTTATTTGATTTCCCATATTCAATATTACCTCTTCCATCGTTAATTTCTTTTCCTTAACTTGTGGGTTAGGGATAAAATTAAATTTAGGATTTTTTAAATTTCCTGAGGGGTTCGTTGAATTGTTATAATTATTCCAACTAAAATTAGGGTAATTTTTCCATCCAGGATTGTAATAGTTAGAATAAGGATTGTTATTTTGATTACTAATAACATTCAAAGTTTTATAATATGATTAAGTATCAATTATCTGTCCTAGTGAATTTTCCTCCAATACCGGTGATATTTGAGAATAGTTCACTCTATTTTGATCAATCTTTTTTGATATAGTAGCAATTTGAGATGCTAAAATAGACATTGCATCAGATTCATGAATACTGACTACTCTCTTAGGATTTACCTGTTTAGAGGGCCATTGAAAATTATTAGCAATCATTTCTTCTATTAAAGAGTATGTTTCATTAAAAGGTTTTGACATTAAAGATCCGCCAGCAGCAGCATCTATAATATATCTAAGTGGTCCTACTAATCCATTGTAAAAAGTTTGAATTATTAACCAATCTGGTAAAACATGGTGTGGACATTTTCTAAGGAGATCCTTAAATCTTTCTCATGCTTCATATATTGATTCCCCTTCAAACTGACAAAAAGATGTAATATTTTTTTTAAGCTTAGCGGTTTTCGAGGTTGAAAAATATTTATTCAAGAATTTTTGTGATAGTTTTCCCCAAATTCTGATAGATCCAGGTGCTAATGAGTTTAACCAAGCTTTAGCTTTATCCCTCAATAAAAAAAAAAGTCTAAGCCTAACAGCATCATTAGACACTCTGTCATATTTAAAAGTAGCAAAAATCTCAAGAAAACTAACAAGATGTAAGTTAGGATCTTCAATAGATGTTCCTCCAAACTGATATTTTTCTAATAGTATGTTCTAATTCTGAATCATAAGGTACTAAACCTTCAGATCCAATATTTTGCATAAACAAATATAATAAGCAAAAAAAAAATTTCTTAAAATTACTCTTGAATATATATTTATATATTTTTGGATTTTTTGATTTTATAATTTTTTTTATATTTTGTATTTTGTATATTTTTATCTCTAAATTTCTTAATTTACCAAATCTATTTAATTTAACATTACCTTCCCCGATAACTGTGCCAAAAACTTGATCCAAAAAAAATATAATTGTGTAAAATTTATAAAGTTGACTTCGCTTTGCAACGACATCAAAAACTTAATGTGACATTTTATGAATAATAATGTTAAACACTTAAATTTGGGATTCTATGCAAGTATATGTATCACTATCAAGTAATATAAGACTTTCTGTTTAAGTCCCAAATATCAATCCCACGGGGAAGGGTTAAGTTTGAAATAATAAATTAACTAGGAAATTTACATAAATCAAACAAAATTTTTGTCACTAATTTTGAAAGTTTAAGATATTATCATAGCTAAATAATTTACTACTGGTCGAATTTAAAAGCAGGTTTTAAAATTAATAATTACTAAACTATGTTTATGTAATGAAGTTTTCTAATATGAAAAAGCAACTTTCCCACTACAATGAGTTTTTGGTGAAATGAGATGAGATAAATGGTTTAAATCTGTATTGTGCCAAATAAGAACAATTTTAATTCTCTACCCTGATTTAGTGTTAAAGAAAATTGTTGTCTAATCTTAAGTTTAATCCCTAATTTCGTGGTTAAGCTAGGAGGATATTGGCTCCCAATCCAGAGCTCCCACTTCCCTTCACCTGAAGGCTAACTCTCGCTTTAGTTTTAAACTCTAAGATTGAATTGGGGATTTTTAGACTGTAGCCCTAGAAATCTCCAATTCTACACCCAACAAAGTTTATTTCTCATTTATTTGCACTTAATTCCATGAACAAAATACTCATTCATTGACTTAAATGTGATTCACACTATGTTGTAGAACTCATACTCCATTCCCGGATCATATGTTTCACAACATATTTTAACAATTCAATTTGCCAGATCAAAAAGTAAATTAAGAGCGGAGTTGAAAAACCATAATTTATTTTAAATTTTAACATTGGCACATCCACATTATTTTTTCATTTCACCATATCTCATAGTAGGGAGAAAGATAAAAGAATATACTCAGACTTCATGAGAAAGATACAACAAAACACAAATTTTATATATAAAAGAAAGTTCATAAAACTGCTTAGACTTCATGAGAAAGATACAACAAAACACAAATTTCATATATAAAAGAAAGTTCATACTAATAAATAACACTTGTCTGAAACTCTTTCTCAAAGCAAATCCTTTGTAATCTCTTTTAGGACATGTAGGAAGAAAAAATCTCTCACTTCTCATCTTCTCCAACACTTCTTAGAGAAAAATTTACACTAAAACTCACCACAAAAACTCAAATCTATAAAAATAATAACTAACTAATGGTGTAGAGTGGTGTGGAATGTAGGTGTGTCAAGAGGAAAATTAAAAATGAGTGGAAGAAGCTAAAATGGTGCAAAGGGGGGGGGGGGTTAATCTAATTTCGGCCCTAAATATAGCCTAGGTCGGTACTCCAATAGGTGCATCCAACAACTCTTTAAAAAGCGTCCAAATTCGTCGAATCTTCTAGAAACAGGGCTTCCACCAACACTGGCGTTGTCAGCGTCAGAGGCTTGTAATTAAATCCTAATTTTCTGTCAAATGGCGTCGTCGATGCCCAGTATGGCGCCATCGGTGCTGAACAAATTTTGAACTTCTTCATTTTTGCTCCAAATTCAATACTTTTGGCTTCCTTTTTGCTTCAAGTCCTCAAAATCAATAACCTGCAATAAAACATAGAAAATACATTTTATTAAAGTGCAATATCACCAAAAATGAATATAAAATATGGTTCTAAAAATGCATATATTTTTGGTGTATCAATCAACCAGTATAATCACTGGTTACGTAGGGCTAACGACGTTAAACCAAGCGCTCTGTGGGAGGTAACCCATACTTATCTGTGTGTTTGTTTTGATTGTTATGTTGTTGTGTTTGATTTAGAAAATATTTGTAGTATTTTGAATATATAATAAATTAGTGATTATTTTAAGACCTTAAAATATGACTTAGACTTGTTAGAATGAGTTTTTGGACGTTAGACTGACCTGTGCTAAATTAAGAACTAGCGCTTAGGCACCAATATTTGGAGCTTAAGCGCGACACTTAAAAACATGTGTGAATTTCAGTTTCTAAAAGTTTTGACCTTGATTTGGTTAGCTTTTTCATGGGATATCAGTTATATGATGTGTCTAAGAGTTATAGGGGAGGTTTAGAGCCTAAAAATAAAAGGGTATGAGGAGAAGTCTCACCACACTTCAATTTTTCCCTAAATTTTCAGTGAGAAAAAGAGAGATTTTGAAAGATGTCATTTTGAGAGATGTTTTACCACACTTCCATTTCTCATTTTCGTCGCTTGACTTCATCCCCTACCTCTTGAGTTCACGATTATGAGATTAGGGTATGCCCTAATTTGAAGACTTCTTGGTGGTTTGAAGCAAAATTTGTTAGATTTGATCTTCTTAAGGTAAGAGCTTCACTTCTATGTAAAAGTTTTTTATTTTCACCATATATTTTGAACACATTATGGATCTACTCAAAAATGACTAGTCATGGTGAAAATTTGAGGAAAATCTATGGAAAAACTTATATTTGGTACTTTAAGCTTTGAGAATTTAAGTTTAATAATTTACAATTGAATTTGGGATGTTTGTGAATTTTATATAATTTTTTAGAGATGGCACCAAGAATGTAGAGGGGCAAGGGAAAAGCCCAATTTGATTCAAGAAAGTTTATTAATTCAAGAGCTCGAGATCGATACAGTGATGCACTGTAGTTGAAGAAGTTGATTCCTGAGCGTTGTTTCAAGAGCCCAGGAGGAGTTGTATAGGATTTGAATGTTCACTGCCAATGGGAACGATTTTGTTATTTTTGTGCTGTGGTAGTTATTTCTGTTGTTCGGGAGCTCTATGCAAATCTCCCCGAGGCTAAAGAAGAAGGAATCATAGTTAAAGGAAAGACAGTGCCTTTTTCATATGAGGTAAAAAATCAGTTTTATCATTTGTCCCCGAGCACTTTATGTTTTTATTCCAACTATAGTTCAAATGAGGAGTTAGATGAGATTATTGCATCTTTGGCTGGAGGAAGAGGATTATGGAAGATTACCAATGAAAAAAAAGTTAACTTCTCCACATCAAAGTTAGATGCCTCATTAAAGGCATGACACTATTTCATTTCTGCTTGTCTGCTTCTTACTAATCATCTTAGTGAAGTGACCTGAGATCGAACAACTTTGAACTATTGTATTCCGCAGTTCAAGTCGATCGACATTGGAGCTTTGATTTATAATGTTATTACCAGTTCTACCATCGCTACTACTACGACAGGTTTTGGATTTGCATCCTTGATCTTTCATTATACGAGTAGGATAAAGTTAGATTTGATAGCTGGGAGGAAATACCACAGCCACTCAAGCCTATTACTAGTGTGAATGTGAAGTCTTATTCACATCATTCCATTTTTGGCTGGAGAGGTGGATTTTCTAGTAGTTCAGCAGTCTCTACATCTCGAGCTTCCACTTCATGTGCTTCTACATCACAGAGCCAGACTTCTGAATCTGATTCTCAGTTACAACTATTGCAGAGGATATTGGGCAATGTCAACTATACTGCTGATAAGGTATTAAATTTAGAAAATTTTGCAGAACATATAGATGGATACATGAGGGGACATAGTGATTATGACAAAAAATTCCACTCATCAATGGAAAGCCTCATGAGAGGTAACTAGAGTGTAGTTTTCCCTCAATATCCAAAATATCCATCATATGAGCCTACAACTGCCTGACACAGTGATGAAATTGATGTTGAGGAGGAAGATGATTAGAGTGGTTCTATAGTTTAGTTTAGTTTAGTTTTTTTTATGTTTTATTTTGAACTGTTTTTGGTACATTATATTGTACTTTTGTTTTGTTTTGAGTTGTATTTTTTGAGATTGTTAGTTTGTTTGTATTTTGTTTTGTAGACACTCTTGTGATGTATTCATGTTTTTAAGAAAATTTATGTTTTATTTTTGTTGTAGTAATTGTGTTGACTGTGTTGTTTAAAGTATTTAGTTAGTCTGTATTGAACTTAATTCTAAATCATGGGAAGGTTAGAATATTTCTAACTTTAACTTAAAAAATTAATGTTTAAAATTTTCAATTTACTACCAGTAACTTTCTTTATGATGCAATTGTGTATGTTTGTTAGTGTAATTTAATTTTTACTCCTGTTTTTAATTTTTGTACTTGTGTATTTATGATGTAAAAATTCATACTAGCATGTTATTTTTAGTTTTCATTCCTGCCTAGTTATATATGATGCTAAAATGTTTTATCTATTAAAAATTTAAGTTTGGGGGGGTGGGGGGGGATGAAANTCCGACGACCGACAGCTTCCAAAGGGCAACTCCACAACCAAAAATAGTGCCGACACTCTGTTTTATAACGAGCCAAAAACTTGATGCATTATTTTATGAATAAGAAATTTAAGCAATTTATGTTGATATTCTACACAAGTATATGTATCGTTATCAAGTAATATAAGATTTTCTATTTAAGACCTAATTATCAATCCCACGAAAAATATTTAAATTTGAAATCATAAATTAACTAAGAAATTCACAGAAATAAAATAAAATTACTATCACTAATTTCGAATTGTTTGAGATACTATTAGAACTAAATTTTTAACTACTAGCAAAACTAAAATGCAATGTTTAAATAGTAACTAATAAACTATGTTTTATAATATAAAGTTTTTAAATATGAAAAAGCATATTTCCCTATTACAATGAGTTTTTGATAAAATGAGATGAGATAAATGGTTTAAATATGTATTGCGCCAAATATGAGCAATTTTAATTCTCTACCCTGATTCAGCATTATAGAAAATCATTGGCTAATCTCAGGTTTAGTCCCTAAATCCAGAGCTCCCACATCCCTTCCCTCTGAAGGCTAACATTCGCTTTAGTTCTTAAACGCTAAGACAGAATTGGGGATTTTGGTATGCCACCATAAAATCTCCAATTCTACCTTCAACAAAGTATATTTCCCTATTTATTTGCACTTAATTTCACGAACGAAATACTTTTTAATGGAATTAAATGTAATTCTCACTCTTGTTGTTAAACTCATACTCCATTTCCCGGATCATATGTTTCACAACATATTTTAACATTTCAGTTGACCATATTGAAAAGTAAATTAAGAATGGAGTTGAAAAACCATCAAAATTTATTTTATATTTTAAAATTGGTACATCCAAATTATCTATTCATTTCACCATATCTCAGAGTAGGGAGATAGATAAAGGAAACTACTCATACTACATGAGAAAGCTACAACAAAACACAAATTTCATATATAAAAAAAAGTTCATACAACAATAATAAACAAACAACACTTATCTAAAACTCTATCTCAAAGTAAATCTCTTGTAGCCTCTCTTAGAAGATGTAGGAAGAAGAAATCTCTCACTTCTCTCTCTCTCTAATACTCTTAGAGAAGAATTCACACTTAAACTCACCATAAAAACTCAAAACTCTAAAGAAATAAATGACTAATGGACTCTAAGTGGCTATGGGGAATGTGAAATAGCGTGGAAGAGAGTGGAAAGCGGTCAAAGGGGCTCTTTTCTGATCAATTTCTGCTCTAAATAGAGCTTAATGTCGGTTTTCCAATAGGTGCATCCAACAACTCTTCAAAAAGCGTCCAAATTCATCGAATCCTCTAGAAACAGGTCTTGCACCGACATTGGTGTCGTCGGTACCATTTTTGGCATCGTCGGTGCCAGTGGCTTGTGAATTAATTTCGTGCTCTCTGTTAAATGGCACCGTTAACGCTGCTCCTAGTGCCATCGGCGCTGAGGATAGTCCAGCGTTTGTTCTGTAGGTATGTGCCATCGGCGTCCATCCTGGCTTCGTCGACACTAAGTATTTCTTCAAAAATGTCATTTTGACTCCAAATTCCATTCTTTTTGCTTTTTTTTTCTTCAAGTCCTAAAAATCAATAACCTGCAATAAAACATGAAAAATATCCTCCTTTAAAGCGCAATATCACCAAAAATGAGTATAAAATATAGGTCTAAATATGCATATATTTTTTGTGCATCACCCTTCAACAAAGTGTATGTGCACTACCAATCTCTGGGAGATATCTAGAAGAACGAGAGTGAAGAAGATTCTTGAACTTAATCTATGCACGAAACATTTTGTCTAGTACTGCTTGCTTTAGTTATTTTGTTATGTTGGATTGCATTTACTTTTATTATTGAACTCTATCTATGCTTGAGTTTGGTATTTTGATGTTTAGATTTTAGTGTTAGGATGTTTTGGTTTTCTTTGGACACTAAATTAGATGTTTGTTGGCTTGAAAAGTGTTAGTTTGTAATAGCGCGAATTTTATAAATAAAAGTGCGCTTTGTGTTGTTTGTGAAGTTTTAGTGTTAGAGAAATGTTTAATTATAATTATTAAAGTTCATTTGAGTGAATTAGAGTTAGATGTAAAGCGGTGGCACTGCAGATTTCCACAGAAAATGAAGCCTTGAAAAATTAAGGCATTAGCGCAAGATGCGCCAATTTGTAGAGAGTTGGCGCATGATGCGCTAGATTTGGCGCATGATGCACTAGATTTGGCGCAAGATGTGCCAAATTCTTAAAAACACCAGATTGCCTAAAAACTGCAAAATCGCATAGTAAACCTCCATTTGTACTGCTTGGGTCGTCTTCTACATCTAAACATTGACCTAGGGCTTCACATTGAGCGTGATAAAGAAGATTTTGGAGGCCAAAAATCTTAAATTTCATCTTCTCTTGGTAAAAGCTTCACTTTAACTTAGAAATCTTTTAGTTTCATTATCGATTTTTCATACATTATGGAAAAATTAAAATCTGGGGTTTTTGATGAAAACGTTTGAAGAAAACTCATGGTGAAAAGTTTTTTACCAAATAATCTTACTTGGGGAGTTAGATTTTTGATTTTGTAATTTATTTGGAATTTATTTAGATTTTCATAGAACTTCCAATGGCTCTACAAGTAAAGAGAGGAAGGCTGTCATATGATTTTGATACACAAAGATTTGTTAATTTCAAGGCCCAACACAGTTATAACACTCAAATAAAATCAAGAAAATTGATTCAAGAACTGGCATTTACTAACCCAGTGGCGAAATTGAGAGGTTGATCATTGCCATAAATTGGGAAAGGTTTTGATACTTCTCTGCAGTAGCGATTGTACCAATGATTCAGGAGTTTCATGCCAACTTGAGGTTCATTGCTGACGATCACATCCTTGTAAGAGGTAAGCAAGTTGAAATTTTAGAGAAAGGATCAATGTTTTTTATGGGCTGAGGAATGTATTTCATGATGAATATGCTGCATTCGTGATGACTGATTTATCACTAGATGAACTGATTGCCTATCTAACTGATGGAAGAGGAGAATGGAGAATTAAAAATAATAAGAAAGTTAACTTCTCCACTTCCATGTTGACTATTTAGTCAAAGGTATGACACCGCTTCATCTCTACTAAATTACTGCCCACAAATCATTTGCCTGATGTAACGAAGGATAGAGCTATATTAAATTATTGCATTCAGAACATGAAAGCAATAGATGTTGGTGCTCTCATAGTTCATCATGCTCAGAGCATAGCTAAGAGCTCTACAACTAGTGGTTTCAGTAGAGTCCCATAGAAATGAGGAAAGATTACAACCACAAAATTCTATTGGGAACCATACAGTTCAAAGAGTTGAATTATTTTTTGAGTTCAGGAGTGGAGGTAGTGATAGACCCTCTACATCAGCTACAGGGGAATCTACTTCTCGCTCTACATCACTTGAGAATATTATTGAGCAGCTCCTGATTCCACAAATGAATATAGTTAATATTCAAAATCAGATTGGAGAAATTGGAGCAAGAAATTCTTATAACCATGAGTATAAGCAGAGGAGAGTTCAGTATGATATAGCTTTGAGGAAGCTATGGTTAGATATCTTAGGGGTGAATCCAATATGGAATTTCCTACTTGCCTCAGCTTTACTCCTTATGCTCCTATTCATGATGATGAAGAAGAAGAAGATGATGATGAGGATGAGGAAGGCGATAAAGATTGATATTTTTAGGAGTTTAGTTTCTTTTTTTAGTTGTTTGTTTGTCTATTATGTTGATTGGATGTTATTTGGTTAATATTTGAAACTCATGTCGTAAAAACTTTCATTGTGTGTTGTAAACTTAAAGTTGTAATAGTAACTACATATTTTAACTTTTTCTACATTTTTAATATTTTTAGTTTTGTTTCTATTTTTATTCTAAACAAATTCTTTAGAATATATAATGTTTCATTTAATGCTTTAAAGTCTGTATATATTGTTAAAGTTAGTACCTGTAGTATACCAGAGCCCAGTTTTATAGTCAAAAATCCTCTACAGGTTATTTTTTATTTTCATGCATTTACTGTTTTCTTTCACTAACTCAATTTTATAATAAAACATTTTTAAATTACTTAAAAACTTAAGTTTGGGGGGAAGAAAATTTCTATTAAAAAGAAGTAAACTAAAATTTATTTTTCCTCAATTAATAATATTTTTAAATTTAACTTAACATGACCTTGAATATTAAGATTTAACTTTAAATGACAATACGTATGTTTATGAATAATATGGTAAATTTAGCTAAAAATTTTTTAACAATAAAGGTCAATTCTAAAGTTAAATATATTTGATATGATAGGATAAGACTATGTTTTTCTATTTAATGTAAAGGAAAGTGTATTTTTAAAGTGTTAAGAATTTTAGAGTTTCATGTAAGAAGAAAAGAAGGAGACTTTATGAAAATTATAAACTAATATGAATTTATAAAATGAAGAAAGGTAAGGGGTTTTGACTTTAAGAAGAGAATAGTAAAGTTTAAAACTATTAAAGGCTATTCAGATACAGTAATCCTCAGTTGAAAAAAAAAAGAAAAAAAGGATTGAAAATATCTTAAAAGTAAAAGTAAAAAAATGAGAAGAAAAGAAAAGAAAAATGAGTGAGGAGAAGCTTGAGGAGATGCCTAATAAAAAATTGGTTTCACTTTGAATCAACTTAAGAAAAAGGCTTTATTGCATTTTCTAAACTTATACATGAAGTTCTTTTTCATATGAATAGTCTAAGTATCCTTGATATGACAAATTGCAATTCTTCTTGAAATGAATTGAAATTCAGAAATCATAAATTTGATTACTAAATGCTCTTAGACTTAGAGTTTCAATCTAAATTATTAAAGGGTTTTCTTAAATTTTACTATTTTATTTATTAAACTAAAGTATAGAAGTTATAAGTTAATTTCTATCTCAAGTCATAAGCTTTTATGAAGTACAAGTGTCACTTGAGGATAAGTAACATTTAAGTTTGGAGGATTTTAATACACCAAAATAATATGTAATTTTAAGTATATATTTTATGCTTATTTTTGGTGATATTGTACTTAAAAAAAGGGTATTTGCATGTTTTTATTACAGTTATATCAAGTTTAGGTATTTAGAGTAAAAGTAGCAAAAATGATGAAATTTGGAGTTAAAACATCAAATTTTGGGATTCTAGTGCAAGATGTGCCAGATTGGCGCAAGATGCACCAACATACAGAGAACTGGTGCAAGATGCGCCATAATTGGCACTAGATGTGCCAAAACTTAAAACAGCGCGGCCTTCAGCAAACTAGCGCAAGATGCACCAAATTGGCGCTAGTTGCGCCATTTTATAGAGAGCTGGCGCAAGATGCGCCAGAGACGACTTTTTGCCAATTAAGGCAGTTTGAGACAAAATTTGCACAAATTTCAAATGGGACACTTGTTCTAAACACCTATTGGAGTGATTCAATGTATCTAGACACTTTGGAAGGTTCTTTTATGAAGGGATATGTCTCTTAGATCAATGGAGATGTCTTTTGAATTCAAAAGAGTCGACATTTGGATAGAATTTTGGAGAGAATTTTGAATTCTTTTTGGAGGGAGACAACCTCCAATAAAAGAAGACGAGTGTGTGTGTATGAGTGTGGCATGCGAAGGGGGGCGAAATGAAGAGATGGAAAGAGAGACTAGTCAAGGGCTTGAAGATTTTCTTCAATGATTGTAAGAGGAGAGAAAATGTGAGAGATTTCTTTTTCATTACACTTATAAGAAAGTATTGAGAGTGCTTGTAAAGAGAGAAAGGCTTGAAGAGAAATTCTAGAGATTTTCTTGAGAAGGATTGTGAGATAAGTTGTGTCATTTATTTCTTTTTTTTTTATAAACTTGTTTTATGTATGAAATCCATTTTTTATCGTATCCTTCTCATGAATTCTGAGTAGTCTTCTTTATCCTTCTACCTACTTAAGATATGGTTTTGTGAAGAATTGATTTTATTTTATATGATTTTAAATGTCAATAATTTGTGATGATTTGAACTTCGATCTGGTCAATTGAAATGTTAAAATGTGTCGAGAAACATATGTTCCGAAAGGGCTATGTTTTCTACAACATGTGGAGAATCACATTTGATTTCATGGGAGAGTATGTCATCCATGGAGTTGTGTGCAAATAAATAAGAAAATATACATTGTTGGATGTAGAATTGGAGATTTTAAGGTGACATATTAAAATCCCCAATTTGGTCCAGTTGATTGGAAACTGATGCGAGATTGTTAGTCCTCGGGTGAGGGAGTAGTGGGAGCTTTGGAGTGATGCTCCTAGCCTAACCACAGAATTATGGACCAAAGTCTGAATTAGTCAATGTTCTTTATGCACTCAGAAGAGGATAAAGAATATGATTACTCCTATTTGTATATATATATTCAAATGATTTTAATTTCTTCACAGTTCCTATACTCATTGTACAGGGAAGTGATTCTTTCTTAAATTTGAACTTTCCGTCACAAAAACTTTGTTACTTTTCGTAAGTTTACTTTTAAAAGTTTAGAATTTAATTTACTTAATATTGTCTTTTAAATGCATTTTAATTATCATTCACTATAGTATTTAATATTCAAATTTCATATTTTACTTTTTGTAGTTTTAAAAATTATAGTATACATTATAATCTTAAGAATTTACTTGTATGCATTTCCAACTTCTCTGTGGGATCGATATTTATGACTCCATTAGAGCCCTTTATTACTTGAGTGATATGTATACTTACGTTATTTTTATAGGGGATTTGGCAGTTTAAAGATTTTAAAAAGATAAAACTATTTTCACTAAAGTTATTTTTTTTGGATTAATTTGCATATTTGCTATTGTATCTATCATGTGTATTTTATAATATTGAAAAATATTTGCAAAATTAACACACTAAATCCACCCGCATCAGGGAACTTCATCTCTTGCTCTAGTGAAGCTTAAGAGCACATTAATTTGAGAAATTAATGAGGTTTTAGGGAGGACAGTAAAAGCCCTAATTTTTTAACTTGAAATTGAAGCTCACTAGTGGGAATTAAGGCTGGAAAGTTGTGGGGATTGGCCTCTCAGAGTTGCAAAGGGGTCTGGTGAAAATTTGGCAGAGTTTTGTTAAGGCTTGGGCACACTTTATACTTTGGCCGTGGGGGGTCTCTTATTTATAGAGGAGGCCACGGCTGTCATAAGAGCATGTCATGGTGGCAGGGGAGCCGCATAGGTGGAGGAGGGAAAGGTTTTGATGGCCAATTGGAGTGAGTCAGCACATGGAGTCCTAATTTTGGGTTTAAACTATTTAGGACCACTTGGACATGTCTTTTTCCGGTGGCTGAGGTAACCGGGCAACCAGGGTCAGGTCACCTATGATCTCGGGGAAGTCAGGAGAACTGAGTGGTCTTCTCAACTTGGTTAATGGTAAGCTCATGGTGAAGATCCAAGGGAAAATTGAGGTTTAGGCTAAGTGGTCTTGGGTTGGGTTTAACCCCTTGGTCAAGTGGCTAGACTTGGTCCTAGCTAGCTGAGGTGCTTGGCCATAACCCAAGGAAGGTTTGGGTGGACTTTGATGGTTGAATTGGGCATGGGGGAGAGGGCTAGATGTATCATGAAGGGTGAAAGTCCAATTGAAGGAAGGAGAGGGAAGAGTCACCTCCATTTGCCATTTTTGGTAAATTTAACTTTATGATGTCCATTGAAGGATCTAGAAGACATGCCATGTCATGTATGATGTCATGGGGGACTTTCATGCAAAGGGAATTTCTAATTTTTATGAAAACATGGAAAAATGCCATGATGCCCAATTTTGACAAAAATCCAAATGTATGTATGACATGATGCCTTAATGCATGGTTTGATTAAAAGAATGATTAGAATGGGAAAATTTATCATGTGGGCTTCAATTTGGCTTTTTCAAATTGATGAAATTGGTTTAAAAAAAATGGTCATGGATATGGGCCTTTAAAATATGCATGATCAATTTAATCTTTGAAATTGATCATGGGCTAAACAAATTGGATTGAATTTGATTTCAATTGGATTTAGACATGATGAATTATGATGTGGATTTGAAATTTGGGGAGTTTGAAATAAATTTGGTAGAATATGGGGTAATTTGGGGACTTTGGGCCTTAGGAGCAATTTGGGGATTTTAGCCAATATTGGTGAATTTGAGCACCACATTTGGAGACATAGGGTATTTCAAATTGATTTTGGGGACATTTAGGGTGAATTTGGTAATTTTGGGGATTTTTTTTCGCATGAGGGGTATTTTGGTGATTTTGGCAAATTTGGGTAGTTAGGGGGAATTTTGGTTAAAATGGGGACTTTGGATGGTTAGGACTAGTTTAGATGAAGTTTTAAATAAATTTGGAGATTTTGGCACATTTTAGGGATTTTGGGTAAAATGGGGACTTTAGGTGGATTTAAGGTTCAGAGTGGAGAGCATGCAACCCATAAGAAACTTTCATATGTTGGTCCTAACCATTTTAGCCAAAGGCTAAGGGCTTGGGTCCACCCATATGAGCTTCCAAAAGAAGCAAGGGGGTGAGTCAAGTGTAAATGATTGCAAGTGTGTGTGCCCACCAGACCAAGCTCTTGTCACCTAAGATCAAAGAGTGTGCCCTAAGGCTTAAAACTCCTATGGGGACTCAATTTGAACTTTCTCATATTGATTTCAACCTTCTAAGTGCTAGAGGTCAAAACCACACATGTGAAAGTCCAAAAAGAGTAAAGAAGTGGCTACAATTTCTATGGGGTGGGTGCCATCACTAATCCTCTAAGATAATCAACAGGAAAGCCCTATGACTAGACCCCATAATTTTAGAGAAGAAACTATACCTCACCAAAAATGAGGTCAACATCCACAGGGAAGATAAATTTATCAATCTTAACCAACACATCTTTTATAACCCCCTTAGGATAAGTGATTGATCGATCAACAAATTGAAGGGTTACAATAGTGGGAGAAATCTCTCCTAAACCTAACCTTCTGAATATTGATAAGGGCATGAGTTTAATGCTATCTTCTAAATCACATAAAACTTTTTCACAAAATCTTTCTCGTATCATACATGGAATAGTAAAGCTAGCAGGATCATTAAGTTTTTTTAAGGATGTTTTTTTCTGAATTATTGCACTAAATTCCTCACTAAGTTTAATAGTCTCATGTTCAATAAACTTCATTTTCTTATTTAATATATCTTTTATAAACTTAACATAGCTTGACATTTGCTCCACTGCTTCAACAAAAGGAATGTTGATTTTAGCTTCTTAAGCATCTCCATAAACTTAGAAAATTGTTGATCCAGTTCTGCTGTCTAAGTCTCTAAGGAAATAGCGGTTGTAGTCTTTTTAAATTGATCTTAGTTGTAGATACAGGTTTTGTCTATATTCTCAGGAACATTTTCTTCATGTTTTTCAATTTTTTTAGATTACCTCTCAACTTCATTCTCTTTTTGCACTTTAGTATCTAATTCTTTACCACTTCTCAACTGGACTGCTTTAACTACTTCTTTGTTTTTATTTTTTTGATTAATTTTAGTGGTACTAAAAATTGTCCCCTTAGGCCTATTGCTAAGTGAGTTAGCAATTTGTCCAAGTTGATTCTTAACATTTCTAATTGTAGCACTCTGACTTTGATTCCTTATCTGTAACACCACTTCTTCCATTTAATAACTTCTTCTCCTTAATTTATTTTTTATTGGTAAAGTCAGGAGGATAAGAAGGTCTATAGTTGATACCACCTGGTTGTTCCAGTTTCCCAATGAGCTTGCTTAATTGATCCCCCATTGTTGTTTGCACTACCAGAATTATTATTCCAGTTAAATTTAGAGTGGGTTTTCTAACCTGAATTATAATAGTTAAAATATGGGTTATTAGGCCTATTATTAATTGCTTTAAAAGTCTCAAATGAAGGTTGAGAATCAATTAATTATCTTAATGAGTTTTCCTTAATCACATGAGGTGTTTGAGATAAGTTCATTCTGAATTGATCTAAGTTCCTAGATATTGCAACAAATTGAGATGTCAAAATAGAAATCACATTAGTATCATGAACACTGGCTACTTTCTTAGGTTTTATGCTTTCAGAGGGCCATTGAAAGTTGTCAGTAACCATCTCTTTTATTAACTCATTTGCTTCATCAAATGATTTTAACATTAATGAACCTCCAGTAGCAATGTTAATAATATATCTAAGGGATCGTACTAACCCATTATAAAATATTTGAATAATTAACCAGTTTGGCTAAGCGTGATGTGGACACTTCCTAAAGAGTTCTTTAAATCGTTCCCAAGCTTTGTTATTGAATCACCTTCATACTGAGTAAATGTAGTAATATCATTTCTAAGCTTAGCAATTTTTTAAGGTGGAAAATATTTAGCTAGGAATTTCTGCGCTAAATCTCCCCAAGTCTGATAGATCCAAGTGCTACTGAGTTTAACCACATATTAGCTTTATCCCTTAAGAAAAAGGAAAAAAGTCTAAGTCTAACAACATCGTTTGATACGCCGTCAAACTTAAATGTAGCACATAGTTCTATAAAAACTAGCAAGGTTTAAGTTTGGATCTTGACCAGAGAAAAATATGTTGAGATTTTCATACCTATTTTATACTATTTTTGATGATATTACACTTTAAAGAAAGGTATTTTTGATGTTTTGTTGCAGGAATGATGAATTAGGGTCATTGGAGCAAAAAGATGCAAAAAGGAAAAAATTTAGAGCGAAAAGGACCAAAATGTGGAAATTTGAACTAGGCCGCCGACGGCACCCTCGACCCCACTGACAACGAGTTTTTCCCGAGGCTACAGGACAAAATTCTTTAGAAGTCCGCCGACGAAGCCCTCGAAGCCGCCGACAGCGAGCTCGACGATTATGCCCACTCAAGCTTTGGATAAGGTCAAATTTTGAAGGGATGCTTAGGCAACTCTTGGAAAAGCTCATCCACAACTTTAAAAGACTATTTTGGCCAAACATTAGAGAGCCTGGAGAAGGAGGGAAATAATCTAAGGAGTAAAGGAAGTGCTAGAGAGAGTTCATAGAGATTAGAAAGATTCCAATATTGCGAGGAATTCTTCGAGAGATTGTAAGACTGGAGGGAAAGTGAGAGATTTCTTCCTCCTTGCTACTTCGAAGAGGAATTCTGTGTTGTAAAGAAAGAAAGAGATTCAGAGGAACTTCGAGGAGTGTTCTTGTGGAGAAACTAGAGATAAGTTATTTACTTGTTGTAGTTTGTATGACTTTGATTTTATATATGAATTCCGAGTTTTGTTGTGTTTTTCCCATGAGATCTAAGTAGTTTTCTTTTTCTTTCTCCTTGTCTTGAGATTTGTGAAATGGTGATTTGAATTGGTGAAGCCATGAAAATGTTTAAGAAATTGTGTATATCTTTTCACTTCGATCTTAATTTACTTTCAATCTGGTCAATTGATTTATTAAAATATATTGAGTTTTACAACTAAAGAGAAGATTATATCCAGATTCAGGGAGGTCAAATCCCTTGGAAGTTGGGTGCAAATAAATAGGAAAATAATATTATCGGTCGTAGAATTGGAGATTTTAGAGTGACAGACTAAAATCTCTAATTCGGTTCTATCGTTTGGTGCTGAAGTGTAGATGTTAGCCCTCAGGTGAGGAGAACGTGGGAGCTCCGAAATGAGAGCCGGTATCCTCCCAGCCTAGCCGCAGATTCAGTAAACAAGCATAGGATTAGTCAACATTCTTTATGCCTGGACTAAAGGGTAAAGAGTAGGTATGCTCCTATTTAGCACAATATAAATTGAACTAATTCATTTTATCCACTCACTATAATTTCTTGACAAGGAGAATGATGCTTTCTTATATATTGAATATCACAATTAAACTCTCCTTACATTAGTTATTTAATAGTTAGTAAAATTATCCATTTATTTCAATTGCCTATTAGTGACAGATAAACAAATTGAACGTCGTTGTATCTATTAGTGATAGATAAGCAAATTGAACGTCGTTGTTGTGATTAAAGTCCTAATAGGTATCATTAGTTATTATTAGCTATTAAAATTACATATTTATTTCGGTTGCCTATTAGTGACAGATAAGCAAATTGAACTTTGTTGTTGTGATTAAAGTATTGCTTTTCTAAAATCTTANTCATTGTTTGCAGTTTTAAACCACGCCCTGTGGGATCGATATCTAGGACTCCATTAGAGCCTTATATTACTTGAGCGATAAATATACTTGCATTGATAAATGTGACTTTACAATTATTGAATATTTATTATGTCCATATTTATCTTATATTTTAAGCATATATAAAGTTACGGTTAGATCTTCAGATGGTGTCCCCCCAAATTGATTGTTTTGTACCATTTAGATTAAAACGAGTTTTATCTTAAATGAGTTAGCTGCTACAGTAAGAGTTTGTATGATTAAATGAATTTCATCTACTGTAGGGCTTGTGAAATCCCTTAAAGGTTTTTGTACAGGATGATGTTCATTTTCAATTGTTTGATTATCAATGTTATTATATGATGTGTTTGTCATTTTGTGTAAATTGTGAAGTTCTTTTTGTTTTCAAAATTTTCTTATAGTTCATTCTATGATAACTCTCAAAATCATCAAGAGTCACTTTAGATACCTTTTCAAAATTTGTCCAAATTCAATGCATAGTCATCAAAATCGATTCTGGCGCCTAGGCACCCAACTGTAGCGCCTAGGCGCCAACCTTCTAGAAACTCAGTATAATTGCTTGGTACCATAGCGTCGGGCTCATTTTTTTTTCACATACCGGTCTGACGCCTAGCCGCCAGTTCATTTTGTGTTACCTTGCTCCAATTGACCCAGTTTTGCTCCAATTTCACTCCTTTTTCTCTAAAATTTTATCTCTAGATTCTGCAACAAAAAACATGCAAAATACCTTCCATTAAAGTGCAATATCATTAAAAGTGAACATAAAATTTATATATATAAAAATAACACATTTTTAGGCATGATACTACAATAAGAACTCTCTAGTGTCATTGAATAAGACTAAGCGACTATACTTGGCTTTGATTTAGAGCACCATATTATTATCCTTTTCGTCCAATTTGCCAAAAAATAGTAAAACTAACACCCTTGGTTACTTGTCCAATCACACCCACCTCCCTTATAGTCTGCAAGCATGGGATCCTAAGAAAACATTACCCCTCTCTTGGTCCAATTCAATGATATTCAACCCAGCAAGAGTTTGCTGGGAGGCCTCTCCTTGAACAAAAGTTGAGCCCTCCCTCATTGGTTTACCACCTTCTTCCTCCTTTTTGAGTTGATTTTTCATCTTTGTTTAGCAAACTGACCCTCCAAAAGCTTAGCTTCTAGAATGTTGGTGTGGCTCAGTAAAGTTGGTCATTCCAACCTTTCACAAATTTACGCACTAGGAATCTTACGCAGAGGCGAGAGCAATGACAAAAAAAAAAAAGAATGAATCTATTCGGATCCAATCATCTTATTTTATAAAGGAACCAAGTGTTCAAACATCAAGAAATAGTTATGTCATAAATAATGGTAAAGTTATATTTTTATTCAATCTATTCATTTCTTAATATTTTTGCAGCATAACTTTCTAATTGATAAGACAATTAAGGAATTCAATATTGTATGACCAAAAGCACTCAAGATGGGCTAACGGGAATTGAGGCAGGCCTAGGTGAGTGCCTTGAAGACGAGTTCTCAAACTAAGAGACAAACTAAACAATGTATGTGATCTAACAAGGTGTCAGAGGATAAAAACTTCAATACGATGCCAATTAAAGATAAAACACCAAAAATAATATAAAGTGTACACTCGAGACAACATAAAAATTTTGAGCAATTAAAGATTTCAAGGAATTTGTGTATAATCATTACATATGCATATTTTATAGAAAAAAATGCCCTTCTAAAAGGGGGAGGAGTTAATGTTAAATGAATGATTTTTCCTATTGAATAGTTATCCAAAGATTTCATACACTTTATTTTCTACTCTCTTTGTCTAAATTCTTCCTCCTTTCTAGCTAGCTCTATTCTTAAAGTGTGTGTCTAGGGATAAAACGTAATACAATATATATACACACACGCACGCCCACCCACCCACACACCCCTATATTATTATTTTTATTATTTTATTTATATATAAAAAAGTNAAACCACTCCCTGTGGGATCGATATCTAGGACTCCATTAGAGCCCTATATTACTTGAGCGATATGTACTTGCGTTGATAAGTGTGACTTTACAATTATTAAATATTTTATATACACATCTTTATCAAATCTATAATTATTATTAAGTTTTGGTGCAGTTGCTGAGGAATTAAATCTTTTAGCAGCAGNATTACGTCCATATTTAATTTATATTTTTGAGCATATATAAAGTCGCCGGTCAAGTTTTTGGCAACGTTGCCGGGGATTTAAGTCTTTTGGTAGTGCTGTCAAATTCTTGTATTTGTTGGTTTATAAAAAAGTCGCAGACACCGGTGGGGACCCTGTCATACATACTCGTAGACTTTACCCTGAGCACTTAAATGCTGGCTAGGACACCTTTCATTAGATGGTGTGCTAGCCTTGGATTAGGGTGTTAGGTAGAATTTTTTATGTTTTTTTGTGCTTCTTTATTGGTTTGGTTTCTTTGGCTAGGCATCATTTTGCTTGTGCTTTTTGTGTTTTTACTAAGTATGGACATGTTCAATAGTATTTTATGGGCAGTTTTCTTATAATAGGTGATGCCCAAACATACACACAGGTTTAAAAAGGGAGGAGCAAAGCTATGTTTTCATACTAACTCTTTCTTAGTTGTTGTTATAAGCTCCTCCTCCTAGGTATGACTCATATGTGCTGCATGAGATAACCTGTGCTAACATTTTTTGTAAGTCGAGTATTTTATTTTTATTTTACCATGTATTTGATAGAGTCCTAGAATTGATTACGTATCAAAAATAAGGTATGGGCACGGGTTCTGAGGCAAATGACGTGTCAAACCACAAGAAGAGGACCAAGAGTAGCGGCTCGTATCTTGTACCTTAATTTTGAATTTATATTCCTGTATAGAATTAAGACCAATCATGTATATACGGAGTCCAACCACTTTTACTGCTTTCCTGAGAGATGTTGCTGACTCAGCAGCACTGTTGCTGACCCAGCAGCACTGCCCTGTTCTTATATTTTGAATGGTTTGCCTTCATTTTTACTTTGTGACTCCTTTAATTTCATGTTTCTATTTGTTTGTTATTTGTCTTGGATTGATCTTGAAAAATAATCTAGGCTAACTAAGGGCCCTAAATTAATAAATTTTCTACAAATCTTAAAAATAAAAAATTAAGATTAATTAAAATTTAGGGTTAAAATATTTTTAATATTTCAAAATCCACACTTTACTTTTTTTGCATGGCCTTTGAGCTAGTTTTAAAATGAGTTGCATAGCATGGATATCACCGATGAAATTCTAATATGGGCTTTCACTCCATATGATTTTGGTAGACAACTGCATCATATGCATATATCCAAAGAGAAGTCCACATTCATCTTCATACCTGACTGGCCAATAATACTTTTTTACCTAAGAGGCTATTTGGTACAATTCAAGGTATTAGAGGCATCCTCATACCCATAACGAGTATAAGTTCTTTGTGCGGAGTATTTCTAGCTTTGTAGCTAAACCTTCTTTCCGCTTCTTTCCACCAACAGCTTTATCATTTCTTTTGGCGAGCATAAACCTCATCTCTTTGAGCTCTACCTGTTTAGAGTCATAGGGACTAAAGTTTCCTTCCTTTGGCTTTAGGGCTATCGAGACATCCTTGGATGATGCAATTCACAGATTGCTGACAAGGAGCCTCTGATTGTGTTAGGTTGATTACAATTGTAACTAGGTAAATTTAAGATCTATATAGCTTAGGATGACGGATACATGATATCCTAAATCAACTACCTCTACTTTCCTTAAAGGAGTTTTTCTTCCTGTTGACACCACTATCGAGCCCTAAAAATTCCTTTGACACATTTTTTATATCATCTTGTAGGCTCCACATGTCTAGGTTTTGCTACCCATAGTGGTTATGGTAATTCACCCTCTGCTCTATGGCCAGGGATAGATGTTGAAAGCATCAAAATTTTCTCTTGAGATGATTTAAATCCATTGGGTTCCCAAATAATTGGATTTCATTAAATTATGTAAGCAAGACCCTTTTATCAAGAGTTTTTTGGGTATCCCCTAAAATGTAACTAACCAAAGGAATATGTTCCTTTAGGAGCTATTTTTTTATCTAGATCAAGCATTTATACTTGATTCTGGTTGTGGGTCATAAGGTTTTCTTTATGAATATGTCTCCAAGGTATTTTGATCTGATCTAGTTTTGGATGTATGCATTGGGGCTATCCATGTGAAGTTCACTTTACGACAGTTCTCCACATTTCTCTTCTCATTTGTCTATTGCCCGTCGTATTTCTCTTCTTTTGGTTTCTCTTTTCTTCAGATCATTTGTTTTATCTAAGAGGGAGGTTTACTTGAATAAGGAAATAGTACAACGATATAAATAGATAAGTTGGCGACTCCTTTAAAAGAAAAAAAACTGAAAGTATTAAAATCTGAAGCTATTGAATTTCGAATCTTATTATTAAATTATTAAAGTCAATCTTTTATAAATAAATTTTAGCTACTTTTACTAGACTATGATAAGATGTTTGAAACAAATCAAAGTTCTTAACAAGAGTTGCCAAATTTAATTTTGTTCAGGTTTAAGAGTTGCCACATATATAGCATGATGTAGCAGTAGATAGGAAAAGCAAGTAAGTGCAAGAAAGGTATAAATGTATGGTCACATGAGTCTAAAAAAAATAAGTACACAATATATGTAATAATGTAAGTATCAAAAAATAGTTCAAAATTTATTGGGTTCACGATTCCTACCCTACAAAGAGGAGAAGTACTCTGTAGAGAGACAACACACAAAATTACTCCAAATTAAAATTTAAATCAAATTTTAAAGTAAATTTTAAAGCATATTTTTAAATAGATGCAGAAATTAAAAACATGATCAACACTAGTTATGCCTCCAAGATATCACTTGGCTTAACGTCCTCAGTCTTACGAGAAAGACTTCCTCTAGGATCAAAATTCCAACTTAGCAATCCCCGATCAATTGCCCAATATTTTACCAATCTTGGAGCTTTTACTAAGTCCTCAAATTTTCATTTTTCTTGCAAACTTTCCCCTCTTAATTTGAAGGTAGTCTTTTAGATGGGATTTAGGGGTCTTATTCAGATGATCATTCTTTAGGGAATTTTCTAATTCCAAAATTCTGCCAATTACTTCCAATTTTTGCAGATCTCTATTTTCTTTGATTATTGCATAAAATAAGTCCATAAAAGGTAACTCCAGCCCTAGATCTTTTGTTGGATTCTCCTAAGATTCTTTAGATTTAGAATTTAATTCTCCTGGGTTACTGATACACCTAAAATATATAGTATTTTTAGACACATTTTTATACCTATTATTGAGATATTACGCTTTAATGGAAGGTATTTTTTGTTTTTCTTACAAATACAGGTAAAAAGGGTGAAAAATGCTTAAAGGAGTGAAAAAGGATCAAATTTGGAGCAAAAGGTGAAAAATTAGCAAATGAGTTTTGGCGCATAAGCGCCAGATCCGGCGCTTAAGCGCTGGTTAAACAGAGAAGGTCGCGCCTAAGCGCTAGAGGTCCTGCGCTTAAGCGCCAATGGAAGTTACTAGACGAGTAAAGTTGATTTTTGTGAATTTTATAGAGGTTTTGAGGCACTCAATGACTTAATAGGTGGTTATAACCACCATGGACAAAAATTATCACGAAAGGATGCATCCCTTGGAGAAATACATCAAATCTAGACATACTTTGAAGAGTTTCCAAGGCATCTCTTGGAAAACTATAAAAGAAAGAAGAGAGGACTTTGGAAAGTTTTGAAAGTTCATCAAATTGGGGAGTTAGTTCGAAGAGATGTTTAGGCTCCACTTTTAATTTTTTGTTATTTTATTTTGAGTGATTGTAAAGAGAAGAGATTCATAGGAACTTCAAGAGTTTGGTGGAAAACTTGAGATAAGTTTTTATCTTTTTGTTTTGAGACTACTTTTGATTTTAGTTGAGACTTGTTGTTGGTTTGACAATGATTTCTTCTTTTAAACTAAAATGTGGTTTTATTTTCTCCATGGATTCTGAGTAGTTTTCTTTATCTTTCTTCTTAAAGTGATAAGTAATTTAAGTGCTGGATGGAAATTGTGGAGAGTATTGATTTTTATTGTTGGTAGAAGTTATGATGATTTAAATCCTTTCACTTCTTGATTTGGTCAATCCAGATGTTAAAATTTGTTATAAGAACATGTGAGAACCAGGCAGGTATTATCTTAGTCAACAATTGGAAAAAATCACATGAGGTTGTATGAATAAGAATGTAGTTCATATGATTGAGTGCAAATAAATAGGGAGAATCGCATGAGGTTGTATGAATGAGAATGTAATTCATATGATTTAGTGCAAATAAATAGGGAAATAATCATTATAAGTGTAGAGTTAGGGCTTTAAAGTGACAGGTTAAAGCACCCAGCTTGGTTTATTATTTTAGGTTCTGATAAGAGAATGTTAGCCCCCATGTGGAGGGAATCGAGGGAACTCTAAAGTGAGAGCTAGTATCTTCCATGTCTAGTTAGTTTTCAAAACTATTCAAACTTTAAATTAGTCAATGTTATTTATAGCAACTCTAGTAAGGGTAAAGAATATTATTGCTCNAAATTTAGAGCGAAAAGGACCAAAATGTGGAAATTTGAACTAGGCCGCCGACGGCACCCTCGACCCCACTGACAACGAGTTTTTCCCGAGGCTACAGGACAAAATTCTTTAGAAGTCCGCCGACGAAGCCCTCGAAGCCGCCGACAGCGAGCTCGACGATTATGCCCACTCAAGCTTTGGATAAGGTCAAATTTTGAAGGGATGCTTAGGCAACTCTTGGAAAAGCTCATCCACAACTTTAAAAGACTATTTTGGCCAAACATTAGAGAGCCTGGAGAAGGAGGGAAATAATCTAAGGAGTAAAGGAAGTGCTAGAGAGAGTTCATAGAGATTAGAAAGATTCCAATATTGCGAGGAATTCTTCGAGAGATTGTAAGACTGGAGGGAAAGTGAGAGATTTCTTCCTCCTTGCTACTTCGAAGAGGAATTCTGTGTTGTAAAGAAAGAAAGAGATTCAGAGGAACTTCGAGGAGTGTTCTTGTGGAGAAACTAGAGATAAGTTATTTACTTGTTGTAGTTTGTATGACTTTGATTTTATATATGAATTCCGAGTTTTGTTGTGTTTTTCCCATGAGATCTAAGTAGTTTTCTTTTTCTTTCTCCTTGTCTTGAGATTTGTGAAATGGTGATTTGAATTGGTGAAGCCATGAAAATGTTTAAGAAATTGTGTATATCTTTTCACTTCGATCTTAATTTACTTTCAATCTGGTCAATTGATTTATTAAAATATATTGAGTTTTACAACTAAAGTGAAGATTATATCCAGATTCAGGGAGGTCAAATCCCTTGGAAGTTGGGTGCAAATAAATAGGAAAATAATATTATCGGTCGTAGAATTGGAGATTTTAGAGTGACAGACTAAAATCTCTAATTCGGTTCTATCGTTTGGTGCTGAAGTGTAGATGTTAGCCCTCAGGTGAGGAGAACGTGGGAGCTCCGAAATGAGAGCCGGTATCCTCCCAGCCTAGCCGCAGATTCAGTAAACAAGCATAGGATTAGTCAACATTCTTTATGCCTGGACTAAAGGATAAAGAGTAGGTATGCTCCTATTTAGCACAATATAAATTGAACTAATTCATTTTATCCACTCACTATAATTTCTTGACAAGGAGAATGATGCTTTCTTATATATTGAATATCACAATTAAACCCTCCTTAATATCATTAGTTATTTAATAGCTATTAAAATTACATATTTATTTCGGTTGCCTATTAGTGACAGATAAGCAAATTGAACTTTGTTGTTGTGATTAAAGTATTGCTTTTCTAAAATCTTAGTTCGCAGTTCTAAACCACTCCCTGTGGGATCGATATCTATGACTCCATTAGAGCCCTATATTACTTGAGCGATACGTATACTTGCGTTGATAAGTGTGACTTTACAATTATTGAATATTTATTACGTCCATATTTATCTTATATTTTAAGCATATATAAAGTCACGGTTAGATCTTCAGATGGTGTCCCCCCAAATTGATTGTTTTGTACCATTTAGATTAAAACGAGTTTTATCTTAAATGAGTTAGCTGCTACAGTAAGAGTTTGTATGATTAAATGAATTTCATCTACTGTAGGGCTTGTGAAATCCCTTAAAGGTTTTTGTACAGGATGATGTTCATTTTCAATTGTTTGATTATCAATGTTATTATATGATGTGTTTGTCATTTTGTGTAAATTGTGAAGTTCTTTTTGTTTTCAAAATTTTCTTATAGTTCATTCTATGATAACTCTCAAAATCATCAAGAGTCACTTTAGATACCTTTTCAAAATTTGTCCAAATTCAATGCATAGTCATCAAAATCGATTCTGGCGCCTAGGCACCCAACTGTAGCGCCTAGGCGCCAACCTTCTAGAAACTCAGTATAATTGCTTGGTACCATAGCGTCGGGCTCATTTTTTTTTCACATACCGGTCTGACGCCTAGCCGCCAGTTCATTTTGTGTTACCTTGCTCCAATTGACCCAGTTTTGCTCCAATTTCACTCCTTTTTCTCTAAAATTTTATCTCTAGATTCTGCAACAAAAAACATGCAAAATACCTTCCATTAAAGTGCAATATCATTAAAAGTGAACATAAAATTTATATATATAAAAATAACACATTTTTAGGCATGATACTACAATAAGAACTCTCTAGTGTCATTGAATAAGACTAAGCGACTATACTTGGCTTTGATTTAGAGCACCATATTATTATCCTTTTCGTCCAATTTGCCAAAAAATAGTAAAACTAACACCCTTGGTTACTTGTCCAATCACACCCACCTCCCTTATAGTCTGCAAGCATGGGATCCTAAGAAAACATTACCCCTCTCTTGGTCCAATTCAATGATATTCAACCCAGCAAGAGTTTGCTGGGAGGCCTCTCCTTGAACAAAAGTTGAGCCCTCCCTCATTGGTTTACCACCTTCTTCCTCCTTTTTGAGTTGATTTTTCATCTTTGTTTAGCAAACTGACCCTCCAAAAGCTTAGCTTCTAGAATGTTGGTGTGGCTCAGTAAAGTTGGTCATTCCAACCTTTCACAAATTTACGCACTAGGAATCTTACGCAGAGGCGAGAGCAATGACAAAAAAAAAAAAGAATGAATCTATTCGGATCCAATCATCTTATTTTATAAAGGAACCAAGTGTTCAAACATCAAGAAATAGTTATGTCATAAATAATGGTAAAGTTATATTTTTATTCAATCTATTCATTTCTTAATATTTTTGCAGCATAACTTTCTAATTGATAAGACAATTAAGGAATTCAATATTGTATGACCAAAAGCACTCAAGATGGGCTAACGGGAATTGAGGCAGGCCTAGGTGAGTGCCTTGAAGACGAGTTCTCAAACTAAGAGACAAACTAAACAATGTATGTGATCTAACAAGGTGTCAGAGGATAAAAACTTCAATACGATGCCAATTAAAGATAAAACACCAAAAATAATATAAAGTGTACACTCGAGACAACATAAAAATTTTGAGCAATTAAAGATTTCAAGGAATTTGTGTATAATCATTACATATGCATATTTTATAGAAAAAAATGCCCTTCTAAAAGGGGGAGGAGTTAATGTTAAATGAATGATTTTTCCTATTGAATAGTTATCCAAAGATTTCATACACTTTATTTTCTACTCTCTTTGTCTAAATTCTTCCTCCTTTCTAGCTAGCTCTATTCTTAAAGTGTGTGTCTAGGGATAAAACGTAATACAATATATATACACACACGCACGCCCACCCACCCACACACCCCTATATTATTATTTTTATTATTTTATTTATATATAAAAAAGTGTATATGACTTTTAAATGTTTGTTTTGTGTGAAAAATAAGTCATGGCCAGCTTTTATTGAAATTAAAAAAAAAATATCACAATGTGATAATTGAAGTACATCAACTCTTAAAAGCTAGTGAAAGCAACATTATTATTATCTTATTAAATATTTAAGTGTTATAAATTTAAAAAAAAAGTTTAGGTATTGGGTATAAAGATACATAATAATTATGTAGTATGATATAAATGCAAGTCTAAATTTATTATTATTTTTGAATTAATAGACATTTAAAGTTTATAAAATTGACTAAATACAATCACCATCTCGTCAATAGGTTGTACATCAACATCATCAAAAAATTTCCATGGAATAGTAACATAAAACAATTTATACTAAATCTTTATATACAAATATAGTTGTTATTTTATACTTTAATTGAAAAAA
The DNA here is from genome assembly GCA_002079205.1 of Phalaenopsis hybrid cultivar. Classification (NCBI taxonomy): domain Eukaryota; kingdom Viridiplantae; phylum Streptophyta; class Magnoliopsida; order Asparagales; family Orchidaceae; genus Phalaenopsis; species Phalaenopsis hybrid cultivar. Next base: position 114,712 of record JXCR01141110.1, read on the forward strand.
AAAAAATTGTTTTAAAAAGGTCCTCCGTCCCAAATCCCTGATCACAGTTTAATCCTTTGGTCTTCAAATCTGGGAAAAATCGTTCCTTTACTTACAACTTTCCGGACAAATTCGCTTAGGCACGAACTTCAGTTACTTCAAACATTCCAGACGAAGGAAGGAGGGAGGGGGAGAGGGCGGGGGAGGGAAAAAGAGAACCGGGCTACATTCAAGGAAGTTTTTCGTTTGCTTCAATCCAGCGTCGATTATTACAGGCGTCCGTCATGATCTAATTTACTGGTTCTGTTGCTTTTCCCTGCGGAAACATGACGAGCAGCGGAGAGGAAGAACGGAACAGGGAAGCTGGAGGCGGAGGCAGCAGCTCCGCTGGTGGTGGTTCTCCCAGTCCCAATCTCGAATGGAGGTTCAATCAGACACTTAGAAGCGTGCAAGGGTTAGATCTTCCTCATCGATATATCCCCGTTTATTTGGTTTCCTTGTAGATCTTTAAGTGCGTTCGAAGTTATTTTTGGAGCGGAAACAATATTTTGAAGGGCAGTTTAAAATCAGTTGGAGATTTTATGCAGCTTTGTTTTATCGCCCATGTCCTATAAAGATGGAAAATTGGGAGCTAACTGTATGTATATGGCTGTTTTATGATAATTTAGTTTTGGATTTAGTTTTGGCCAATGCTGAAATGTTAGTTCCTAGCGTTGCATGGTTCGGGTGAATAAAATCGTGGTTAGTCTCCTAAATCTTGGTGAACTTAGCAGCTACTCTTCTAATCACCTAAAAGATGTTTTATTAAGTGGTTTACAAGTTGTTTGCCCCATAAATGAATTCGGCCGTTTTGGTTTCAGTTCATGATGGGCATTCTTGAATGGTCTTTCTTCTCGTTTTGGTCATAAAATTGTAAACATTGCTGAGGGGAGAATTAGTTTGTGTTGATTGTCCAGGAAGTTGCATATGATGAACTTAAATTATTGAAGTTTTGAGCTGGCTAATTTTGGCTCTTCTACAATACCTCAAGGACAATATATGGCGCCAATTAGAGAATTCTTCAAGATTTTTCTTGTTTTTCTTTAATGAGGTTGTCTAAATTCTTTAAAGCTTAATGAAAATTTTAGCACTCATCTGCCTTTATTTCACATTAAGTTGGGTTTTTACAACTCCTTTCAGTCTTTAAGGATCCCTTTCATCTCCTTTTGTTGCAACTAATATTTGAACTTGCTTTAACGTTAATTTTTGGTTATATAGTTTAGAATATCTATTAAATATTCTTTTCTACCAGACAACATATGAGTTTTCCTCTATGTATATCATTTTGAATGCCTATTTATGCATTAATATGTATAATGCTTTCAATATTTTCTGTTACTTTGTTAATTTGAGTCTAGGTTGCTAAAAGGTCGTAGCTTTCCTGGTAAAGTTTTAGTAACACGCAAATCAGAGACCGTGAATGAAAGCCTCTCACCAAGACCTCCAGAGCATGAAAAAAGTTCTGCTGAGAATTACTTTCAGAAAGGTGAACATGTGCCCCATTCTTTTGAGGTATACTTATGTAAAGAATGAGTATTAAACCTTAGGCATCCATTTCAGCTGCCTTCCTTAAGAAGTGAAAATATATTTGCTACAGAGAGAAGGTGTGCGTTCTGGAAGCTCTGGAGGTGGTAGCGTCCTTCCCATTGCAAAACTACCATCAGTGGATAATGAGAAAGGTGCCACCATGGATACCCAGAAATCTTCTTTGGGTGCCAGAGCTACAGATTCTGCAAGAGTTGCTAAATTTACAAAGGAGATGTCTAAACCATCTGTAATACTAGGTATGTATTGTGGAGGACCATTTTGTTGGATTCATTCTTGATTATTTTTTTAAGTATTGCATTGTATGTAACTGGTCATTTGTTAAGAAGATACACATCTTTGATATAGTCATGCATCATGTTCTTTACCTGATGCATCGAATTAGTCTATTTAGATAGCAAAACTGTTGCTTAGCGTAAATTTTGTCTTAAAGATTGTTTCTTTCTAAAATTTATGCAGTAATATTTGCTTGCGGAAACTTTTGATGAAATTTCCATTTCCATTACTTCATGATGTAATTGTAGAGCTTCTCATTCATCTCGTTTGGTAGACTAACTACATTTATGTACAACACAACTTTGGATTACTACATAATTTTAAATGGATATTACCTTCTGTCTGCTGTAATTTCATCTTGATTTTTAGATGATATAAAGTTGGAATTGATAAATACATAAGACTATTCACATTGACGGTAAAAAAGCTTAATGCAAAAATGTGATGGAATTTCGTTTTAATTTAATGCTTGGTGTGCGGTGAGCGTAGAAATTTTCTTATGTGCAAAAAAGGATATTTAATTTAGCATGCAGAACATTTTTTATGTATTCTCTATGATGCATGCAAAACTTAGTTCATGTAAATAATCACTGGACAAAGTTGAAGTAATTTAAGTATAAATCAATTTTGGATGCAGGGAGAAACTAAGATTTTAAAGTTTAAAGAGTTGTAGAAACCGTAACTCTTGAAATGTAGAATTGGATGAGATGAGATTGTGTACAATCCTATCAATTCTTTTGAGCAGATGTTTAACTTGAATTGCTAATTATGTTTGAGGGGTTCCAATAATAACCTTTAAAAAATTAACTATTAGGAAGGCAGGATCAGCTAATGTTATTCAACACATTGGGATGAAGGATTACACGTAGAATTTTCATGAAGTTCCATTATTAGTTCGGTCTTCATTATATTAATTTGGCTTAATTTTATGACTTTACTTTTGATGCAATGGTTTTGCTTTCCCTTTAATCTTCTACTTTTGAATACACATCTTGCATTATGCCAATAAATGTTGCCCATTTTATTCCAAGAGCCATAGTTAATGAAGTTTATAGAGATACCTTGTGCATTATCATGACAGACTTATATTTTATCATTAAGATTATATTGCACAAAGCACAAAACATTATGTCAAAATTTGTTTGGTGAATAATAAATGCTAATTTCGTTGGAGCCAAATCTTTTAATGTCAGGTAGATTTTGTGGAAATTTAAAGTTTTGCACTTGTTGAAAGTGCAAGTATTGCCCATTGAAATGAGGAAATTTGTAATCCATTGATCTAATTATTTCTTTACATTTTACTTATTTTATTTTTATAATTTTTCAATACTTTTTGTAACCATATATTTGATTGATGATAATTGCTAGGGAGAATGAGTTTTGTTCTTTGTTGTGCCTATTTTTATTTGGTTCATTTTGGTTTTTTCATTGGTTTGCCTCTATCCTCGGGTCATTTGATTATTGTTTGGTGCTTCCAAGATGTGTTGCTGTGTTGGAGCCAGTTCCTTCTTGATCATGAGCCTTCAAAATCATAAAGTTGGTACCATTATTAAGCTTTGTTTTCGCTTACTTTATTGAAGTTTCATTTGGTTACATAATGGGTATATTTATCCTAATGATCAGTTCCGTTATTTTTGTTTTTCTTGTTTATCTAGTTCTTTTGTCTATCTGTTCTTGTGCTTATTAGAGGTTAGCTGTTGTTGAATGTTATAACTTATGTTTGGTTTGCAACAGCATATTTGCTTATGAGTGTGGTTGGCAATGTTATGATTTTTATCTATCGTAGTTGTTGAGATTGGGTCCTCAAAATTTCAATGTTTTGAAGAATTCAAAACAATTGATATTGTGGCATTGTTCATTTACTGAGGCATATTTAAAACAATTGTTGCTTGATAAAATATTTGGTTTATGTCAATCTTGTGTGCTTGTTGGATACTGAGTTTTTAGTGTGTTGTCCAAGTATGATTACTTATCTCTGGGGTAGATTCCTCAATCTTTTTTTATTGGTGGCCTCGTCTTTTTTTTTTTTTAACTTCATGTTCTGTGATTTTTTTTTCAAGCGTGATTAATTTTAGTGAAAAATGCTACAAATGGGTTTTTATGATTTCAACATGTTTCTTGATTGAAGTTTGATTTTATATTCCTTAATTTGCTGTGGATTTTACTGGGTTTATTTAAATTACTATTTGTGTTGTTTTTATTAGTCTTATTTGCATCAAAAGTTTTCCAAGTAACTATTTCATTGATTGTCTTTAACATTTGAATTCTAACTTTTAAGTGCTTGAATTTCACTCATCACATCATTTAAAATCATAGAAATCCATAACCTAAGGCACACTACATAACGATCAATTGCTGAAGAAAGAAAACGTGGGAGGGAATACTCACTTAATTCCCATTACCGATATTCAACCATAAGGCTACACACATAGGAAACCGGTCTTTTGTGATTTACAATCTAACCAAATACATCTATCATAAATATGGGAAGGAAATAATTCTGAAATAAACATAAGTAGGAAGACAATAAAAATTAATCTAGGGGTTTCTCAAATTGTCTCCAATTAATCTATCCATCATTCCTTGGATTGTCGGTTTGGGCTGACTATGAAAAGGAGGCTGATCCTCCTAGATTTTCACACTCCTTCGCAAGTTGGGTTGTAGATATTGTAGAGACCAAGTTTATTCTTAAACTCTGAGAAGTTGCTTAAAGGAAGAGTTTTAGTGAAGACACCAACAACTTGCGGGGTATAACTTAGCTGTATAATTCCATCATTAACTTTTGTGATAAAGTGCATATCAATGTCAATATTTTTAGTCATGTAATGATGCATGTGGTTCTCGACAAAACATATAATTGCTTGACCTGAAAAAATATTTGTATAGGTCTATTAGAGGTACTCAATTCCTGGAACAATTTCTAAATTCAGATCTTTTCATAGATTCGTAAGGTATACTCTGATTTTACAATGTTTCTAGGGACAACAATTTGTTTGTTATTTCTCTATGTGACCAATTTTCCTATACATAGGAGCAATAATCTGCGGCAAACCTTCTATTAGTGAATTTCTTAGCCTAATTTGTTTCAATGTAGACTTTTATCTCTCAGCTTTTGGCTCTCTAAAAAATTAATTCATAACCAGGATTTTTTTTTTGAAAAATCTTATGATTCTGTACACCAAGCCAAATACTCTTTATTTAGGTTATTCATATGTTGACTCACAATACTAACAGAGTATGTAATATCTGGCCTAGTATGTGACAGGTAGATGAGTTTTCCTATCAATTTTTGATATTTTTCCTTATCCATAGATATAATTTTTTCTCTCTTATTAGACTTCTTGTTGGGACCTATTGGAGTATTTGTATTCAATCATTTTTATCTCATTTAGCAAATCTAGGTTTATTTCCTTAGTGATATAACAATACCTTTTTTAGACCTTGTTACATTCATACCTAGAAAATGTATCATGATTCTTTGTTTTTTTTTATTTGTTTTTTTATTTCAAACTTAGCGGCAAGCTTTTCTTTGATTTTAAGATTTTTTTTCATTATCACCAGTAAAAATCATATCATTTACATATACTATTATTACGATAATCTTACCTCATAGAATATGTTTTATGAACAATATATGATCAGCTTGACTTTGGAAATATCTATTAGATCTCATAGTTTTAGTAAACCTTTCAAATCATGCCCTTGCAGATTGCTTAAAATTGAGAGAAACTTGTTGAGTTTGCATATTAGGTATTTGCTGGAATTATTCTCAAGTCCTGATAATATCTACATGTGCACTTCTCTTCAAGATCCCTATTTAGGAAGATATTTTTTATGTCTAGTTTATGCAATCCCAACTTCTTATTAACTACTACTGAGAGGAGAACTCCGATAGTGTTTAGTTTGACAACAGGTGCAAATGTCTCCTCATAGTCAAACCCATAGGCTTCAGTGAAACCTTTTGCAACCAGTTAGCTTTGAGTTTCTCAATATCACCACCAGCTCTATACTTGATATTGAATACCCATTTGCATCTATTTAACCTCTTATCCCGAAGAAACTTAGTAAGAATCTATTGTCATTATGCTTTAATACTTAAATCCCTCTTTAACTATTTTCCCCTATTCTGGAACTTTGAGAGCTTCATGAATGGATTTAGGAATCTGTATATTATCAATATTAAATACAAACGCATTATAAAGTGAGGATAGCTCCCCATAAGCTACATACTCAATAACTAGATATTTAGGCTTACGTTTTGTTGAATCTAAATATGTCCTGTGGATAATACCCAAGACATAGAGCCTTAGACGAACAAGAGGAATATAAAGGAGAGATTGAGAGAGAACAGATTGCACATTAACATAAGTTTTGAGAGAGTAAATTGAGTAATTCTTTATTGATATCTAGTAAAATTACATGTTTATCCCTATTTTAATAAGGACATTACAAGTCATTATTACACATTTTCATGTTTGTAATCGACTCCAGGACCCTTTCATATTCATAACTGACATCACCGTTTTGTAATCATAACAGCTTGAAGTGTGGCATTTAATGACCCTTTAATCTTGTCATTCGGTTGGCTGCATACCTTCGATCGGCTGAGAGGTCATCGGTCAGCCTTTTCAATGGAATTTTGAGTAGAGGTTATCTTATCATTAAAGTGAACTTAGACCTTTAGGCAGATGGTGTATCATTGTAATATGACGAGCTGTTATCCTTGGACAAGGAGCATTCTTAGAGGATCAGATACGTGCACCACGGGGTGCCCTTCGACCATCTTTATGAAGAATTTCAGAATCTTCCGAGGGAGTTGGTTACGAGCGATTGTCCCTTGGGTTAGGTGTCTTCTACTCTTTAGTACGGTCGTGCTTCCGTTCGCTCGGCTCATAGTTCCGACCGAAGGAAGTGACACTGGGCATTTCTGTCTTTTGATTATCTTGATACATTGCCTTTTAGTGTTCATAAACGAGACTCGTTGAATTTCCTTGAGATTCATGCGTTCATAATTTTGATGTACATATTTAGTTCTCTGATTCTCTTATTACTTGAAAGCGACAACTACTATAAGAATAAAAGAATTAAATACAATAATTGACTTATTTATTGATCAGTTAGCTCAAAGAGGTTGGTAGGACGGAGCTGTCTAGAGGGGAAGTTGCTTAAGCGAGTGATTCAGAAGAAATAAAGAGTGGAGGAAGCGGCCGGGTCATTTGACTCAATGCTGCTCCATCGTGAGATAGGGAGTAGGGTTGATGTGCACATTACTGGAGCGGTCGGCTCAACAGCCGGTCCAGGTGGTTGCAGAGACCCAGGTCCAACCGCGTGAAAGTGCACCTCCCTTTCCTTTGTTTGGTGAGGCCATCCAGTCGGTTGTTCAACCGCTTGTTGGTGAGGGCCTCCATTCGTTTGAGATAGAACAAATCATTGGTACGAGAAAACCCAATTTTCTTTTACTCAATAGATTTGTTCTTTTTTTTTCTGAAATTTGATTATTCTTGCTGAGGAGATCGTGCAGATTATCAACACTTCGAATGGAGCTGGCATAGGTCTGGATAACTGGTTTTATCTCCCGGATTCGAGTGAAGGAAGAGAGTGTAGAGAAGTTTAAATTTGGGGGTGTAACGCCCAAATTTCAAGAAACTATGTAAAATTCGGCAGATTTGAAAACTTTCCCAAATTTTACATCTCTCGGAATTCAATTGAGATAATATTATTAAATTGTACACATGAAATCGATCAATTCCATATAAAACACCATAATGTAAATATGAATGTATTGAGAAATATCAAATCTGGAAGTTATATATTTATTTAACCTAATAAATCTTAATTACCCTAATTAACTAAATCCTTAATTCTCTGCTACTGTTGCCCACCTCTCATGCCTTTCAATCCCTTTGTTCCGTTGAATCGTGAGTTCCAGTTTCGATTTTCTCCTCCTGAATTCCTCCTCTTTCTCGCGATCCCCCTCTCTGTTCCTTTCATGCAGGCAGAAGCGAGCTGCGACCCTTGCTGCAGTGCAAGGGCGGGAGTAGCAGTGAACCAGACAGCTCAAAGAAGCTGTAACTCAGGATTTTAGGGCACCGACTTGATTTCTGCAAGCATGAATCCCTTCTTCATGTCACTTGAGACCTTCATTTCCTTCATCTCAAATTCGTTTTGACATTTGCCTTGTTTTTAGTGCTTTTCTCATTTCCGACAGTCGTTAGAGACGCTTATTTTGTGCTAGAATTTTGGTAATTGATTTTAGGAGCTTTTAAAAATGTTTTAGCACAAAATTGTGAAGAAAATTATAGTCGGAGGTGATAGGAAGGAGGAAATGTTAAATTGGTGATTTTGGAAAGGTAAATTGATGCCAAAAAGCTCTTTTGAGATGTGTTTTGACATTTAATGTTTGTTTTTGGGTTAATGCATGTTTTGAGCCAATCTTTTATGGAATTCTATATTGTCTATAAGCCCAGGCTATCTATAAGGAGAAGCTGTATAACGGATTGTTGAAACTAAGTCATATAACTAATGGAGAGCAGGTGACTGACTTACTCACTAAAGGACTTAGTTTAGTGGAGTTAGCTAGATTATGTGACAAGATGGTCTTAGTGAATATCTTTCACCCATCTTGAGGGGGAGTGTTGTGAGTTATGTGTAATTAGAATGTTGTGTTATTGTAATTAGAGATTTTTATTGGGTAACACATATTTAAACACATATGTTGAATGAAATAGTAAGTTTTCACATAAAAAAAATCATTTGACATCCATTATTCTAATCTTGCCACTAGATCTGCTACTAATAAAATTGCATTCCTTGTGTTCGGTTTTGGATTTACTAAAAAAGCCTTATAGACTCAAGTTTACCTATGTTAATTCAAAATTTTCCCAAATTTTGAATTAATAGTGTTGTGAGTTATGTGTAATTAGAGTGTTGTGAGTTATTGTAATTAGAGAGTTTTATTGGATTTATTTGCTAAACATTGTAACACATATTTAAACACGTATGTTGAATGAAATAGTAAGTTTTTACATAAAAAAATCATTTGACATCCATTATTATAATCTCGCTACTAGATCTGCTGCTACTAAAATTGCATTCCTTGTGTTCGGTTTTAGATTTACTAAAAAAAAGCCTTATAGACTTTAAAGTTTACCTCTGTTAATTCAAAATTTTCCCAAATTCTCTCTCTCTCTTTCTTTAGTCTTATCTACAAGAAGGATGTCATCAACGAAAATCGTACACCAAATTACACCCTCCTGTAAATGTCCCATAGGAACATTCATAACCAAAGCAAAAGATATGGGTTTAAAGTTGATCCCTGATGTAATTCAATTGAAATAGGAAACTAATTGGTCAATCCTCCTTGTGTTTGAACACAAGTATCAACTCTAGTATGCATATTTTTAATGACTTCAATATAAGCAATATCAACACATTTCTCTTCTAGAACTCTCCAAAGTTCATCGCTTGGAACTTGATCATAAGCTTTTTTTAAATCAACAAAAATTATATGTAGATTCTCCTTACTATCTTCATACCTCTCCATCAAACCTCTCAATAAATGTATAGCTTCCAAAGTAGACATGCCCAAAATGAATCCAAATTGATTTGTGCCACGAAAGAACGAAACCTACAAAATCAAAATAGTCATCTTACAAGCACTTTACTGCAGTCAACTCACTGCTTTGTGGAATTTAACTTAAATTGAATGAATACGAAAATCATGTCAAATCATATGTACTAACTTATGCTATGAAATAAATGGCGGGATGTCCCTCATTCAACAATCATCATTGACATGTTTTTAATTATTAAATTAAGAAAACAAATATAAATCAACCAAAAAAATAGATAAATAAGTGTAAATAGATCACTTTTTTATGTCATGTCTTTAAATGGTATANTATGTCATGTCTTTAAATAGTATAAACACGAAGGCTTTCATCCCTAGGGCTTTGAATTCTGATTTAGAATTTTTTTTTCTTTAGGATTTCTGTATTTTTTATGAAGCAATATGTACAAGAATCTTTTTCATAAAAGTGGTAACTACTTGATTTTAAACATTTCTAGGGTACATACAATCTGTTGTCTTTTTTATTATAGTACTTCCTTTACCATTGGTTTTCTGATACCTTTTCATCAAAAGATTGTCACATTAGCTTGAACCAGAAAACTGACATTTTACTTTATTGTTGATGCCACAGAGAAGTTACGTGAATTAGCATGGAGTGGTGTACCGCCTTACATGCGACCTCATGTTTGGAGACTGCTTCTGGTAAGAATCTTATGTTGACTGTTTTTGGTACATTTACCTGTTAATGATTGTGCCTTGAAGTTATTTACTCTTCATTTAGCAATAGGCAATAGGTTTGTTATGCATGGGAACTCTTGTTTTTGCTTATAGTTTCTACTTCTTATGGTGGGAAACTAATAACTTTAGACAACAAGCATTGAACCAAACCTACATTCATAGTTGAGGCAGGCATATTCTACATTCACAAATAAGACAAAGGAATATGTGTCCATACTTCTGCAGTTTCTACTTGTCAATAGAGTTTTTTGTTTAACGTACGTAAAGCTATAATCAAATAACTTAGGCTTGAGCTTAGCTATTCAACCACATACTTCCGCTAAGTTAGGTTTAATTTCAATTGTTTCATTTAAATTAGTATTTATGGATTTTTTTAAATTAAATTTAAAATTAATTATATATTCATATAATATTAAGTTTTAATTTGAACAAAAGGATTTGATTAAATTAAATTCCAATCTTTTCGTTAGTAACTATTTTTCCTTAAATATGGATTCCAACTTCTTATAATTAGATCAGTGGTTTAATGAATGAAAGTTAATTCTTCATGTAATCTCTCTCTCCCTTAATACTCTTCTTATTTGTTGCTCCTAGACCATACATTATTTAGTGTTAAATTTTGCAACTTGATACCCCTTCGCGAGGTTACCCCACATGTACTTCTCCTAAAGCTGCTTTATCTTCACACTATTTTGCATCATATATTGTGCATCGCTATAATACCTAAACTCTACACTCACATTCCTCTGTACTCTTGCAATCTGCATCTTACATGCCATTGCTATCTCGTGTCATACAAAACCCAATTACTTTTGCTCTTATGTGATTCACCGCAAAACCTATGCATTCACTTGTGTGCATTCCTCGTCTTTCCAAGTTTTTTATCACAACCATACTTATCTTGACCTTATTTCTGCAAAACCATCCCATGCTTCTATCCCTTTTCGCTTGTTCACCAGTTCATCTTTTTCAACAAATCAATTGTTGTACATTAAATTTTTATCAAACATTAATCTCAAATCCTAGAATTGTTTTTGTCAATGACAAATTAAGTTTGTTTTACCATTGTTGCAATTACCATGTGACTACAGAATTTTCTTTGGTGTTACTTTTATGATTATATATATTGCATGGTTTTTCTCGGGCACTTTTTTTTAAATAATCATACTACATATCTTGATAATGCTAAAGATGTTTTTGTGTCCTATATTTTCTAACATGGCTGCTAGACTTTCAAACAAGGGCCTTTTTTGTTACTCTTTTATCGACATTTTTATTATGCCTAGTTGAATGGGTGTATAAATGATTTGATTTATGATTTATTTTAGTTATTTCATTTAGATTTGGTATTTTGTATTTTTTTTATTGAAATTAGAATTTTCTATTAATTTATCACTTGGTTTCCGTGGCTCCAAGCCTTCTCTTCTGGCAATGCTGTCATTTCTATCTTCGGCGATACACTGCTGTTACTAGACAACAAAAATTTCTTCTAGGCATATCAATGTAAACCTTGCAGACAGTAACTTCAATTATCCATCTAGCTTTTCACACTTTTTAAAATGTTCATTTTACATCAAATCTGTGTGAACACGTTGAATTCTATTAATCAAGTAGTCTCAAAACGCAACTCTGTAGACCTAATTTACAATTCAAGGGTTTTTTTTTTTCTTGGCAGGTTTTTCTCTTGGTATTTTTCTTGGTATTATACGTTGTTCTAAGTATTATAAAATCAGTATACATTGAAGGAATCATAAGATAGACCTTTTGTTGCATGAATTTGAATGTAGTCATTTCGATCATCACAGAACAGTATTCCTTAATTACAATATTCTTCTTTGTATACTTCTTTTCCTGCTTCTTTTTAATTAACTTGAGCATGATTATATCATTACCTTCTGAAAAATAGTGTAGGGACGATAAGCTAATTCACTTGAGTCATAAATAAAAATTTCAAGAGTGGACTCAATTTATGAATGGTTTCATGATTACATCTTCATTGAGACAGTTTGCAGTTGCCGAGTCACTTGAGTCATAAATAAAAATTTCAAGAGTGGACTCAATTTATGAATGGTTTCATGATTACATCTTCATTGAGACAGTTTGCAGTTGCCGAGGAAAATAAAGATTTTTTATTGCACACTACTATTTTTGTGGTGGGGATGGCAAGCAATACTTGTTTCTATGTTTGTTCTTTTGTATAACGTTTTAAGAATTAAGGTAAATTCTTCTTTTTAGATTTTGCTTTTGTGACATAACTAGAGATGAAATAAAACGGTCATTAATTGAAAATAATCGTTTTGCATCAAATTGGTTTTCTCAGCAACCTCTGAATTTTAGCTTTATTCTGTCAATGGCTTGCATCCATGGTCCTTTGCCGGTAGTTTAGAGATATTGCGAAGTTTTTTTTGCTAACTGATCTTGATTTAAAAGAGTATTAAAAAAATCAAGTTCAAATGACCCTCAAAAGTCTCTTTGGCAAGCTCATTCTTTTCCTTTCTTGTCTTTTATTATATGTATTAAAAAAAATCTCTTTTCACCTTCTTAGATTATTTTCGACATGTGAAAGACCTTGTGAGCTTTACATTTGGAGCTTTCCTTATGTGCTTTATTACTTGAAGTATTGTTCCCCGCCAAATTTTGAAAAGTCTATGCTGTAATTTCTTATTTACTGTAAAATCCGTTCATTTATTTTATATTCATAAACTGAGCATCATCCAATAGAGATTACAAACATTTGTAGTCTCGAAGAAGTTCAGAAAGTTTTTTATGGCTTAGCTTTTTTTTCTCTTATAATTTTCATTTTGTAGAACGATAAACCATGGTAGAAGCTTGCCACAATTTATGCCAATTGTTGGATTTAAATCTATTTGTAGTGATATTTACAAGTCCCACGAGATCTGGACAGAATCTTCGGCTAAGAGAAAGAAGAGAGAAATGTAAAGAGAGCTGAAATGAAAAAAAATTGAAATGTTATATTGTTTCACACTAGGAAATTTATCGTTGTACCTTTTGACCTCATGTTTATATTATTTTCGGGCGCTATATGAGAGATTATATTCTAATTTAATAAAATAATTCATGATATATCCAATTACATGATGTGGATATATTGATTAGAACTCAATAAGTGCACGTAGATTGTTGCCTCAGTAAGTGTTCTAAATGTTTCACTGAAGAAATGAAGTTGTCGCTTCTCAATAACTTTTTTCTTTCGAGTCCCCTATGGATTGCCTTCATGGTGGGGCAGTGCCTTTTGTGCTTGGGCAAGTGACTTTTAATGCCCTGTACCTGATTCCTAGCGAGTTCATTTCATCTCCTCGACTTTCACTCAAATCATATTTGGGTAAACACCAATAGTTTGTTGCATTTGAAAATATTTTGTAAACTATCATTCAGTGAAGGCTTCATGAAAACTTTGAACCTACTGCTCAATAGTCTGTTAATTTTTATTTATTTTTCTTACTGATTTTCACATAATCCTTCTGTTGAGGAATGTTATTTTCTGTTGGATCTGGTAAAGTAAAATGGGATGACTCTTTAGATCTTCCACTATTGCGTTTTTCAGTTTGTTGCTCTATTAAATTTAAGCAATTGTTTAAAAAAATATAATAATTGAAAAGGATTAAGTTGACCTAGATAGTGGTTGCTCATAAGCTGGTAAGGAAAATTTATCTTTTCATCTTTATTATGTGAGTACGAGTTCACAATAAGTTTATTTTCTTAAATTTAAGAACAAAATTTATGGCATACTTATCAATATATGGTGAATGTGAGCATGGCCGCTTATCAACGAGTCTTCCTAGTAATGATTGGCGTTAGTCAATCTGAATCTGTACTAGTTTTCTGAAGAAACTCTAAAGCTTTTCATCTCGAGAGCTTCCTTGCTTCTCCTAATCTTGTGTTGCCTTGAGAAGATAAGATACATGGATGCTTATTATATTCTACTACCTCGTGGTCTCTAATTCTTTCCCTCTTTTAAAAACTGCTATTGAACCCTGCACAGAAACTGTAGAGCAACAATTGCTTTATTTTTTTTTTGGCACAATTTTGACCGTCATCGCACTGCAGCAGCTGTTAATATGGAATTTCATCACTTACCTGTTACGCTTGCATGATTATAAATCATATGCTGCATGCCTGAAATTCAGATATTAGCTGACAACAGGGATATGCACCACCTAATTCAGATAGAAGACAGGGGGTTTTGTCAAGGAAACGACTGGAATACCTTGATTCAGTTGCTCAGTTCTATGACATTCCTGATTCAGAACGTTCAGATGATGAAATCAGCATGCTTCGCCAGGTTTTTTTCTCCCTTTTAACCAACCATCATGCCTTGTTCGTTTGCTGAACCTGTTTTCATTCTGGAATTATTCTTTCTTTTTATCTTTGCTGTATTTTTGTTGTTTAGATTGCTGTTGATTGTCCAAGAACTGTTCCTGATGTAACCTTCTTCCAGCATGAACAAGTTCAGAAGTCATTGGAGCGTATTCTTTATACATGGTTAGATCTATTCATGTCTATTTGCTTTAGTTGAAGACATAATACTGATATTTATCTTACAAATATACACATGCTGAAATTTCCATCATTCAAAGTTGGTGAACAACATTTTATTTTTGGAAAAGATCTGGGAACCCTATCTGAATACATTTGATTCCATATTTTACTTTTGCTAATTATTTCCTGGGGGTTGTTAAACACTATCTTGCTTAATGCAGTTCACAGTCAAAATAAATGGATTTGAACTAGTCCAGACAATTAGTTTTGCGGCTTATATTTCCATTTTTGTACTATTGGAATCCTTATTGAATCTGCACCAATAATTCTCTCTCATTTTAGCCCAATATAATGGTGTCCTACATTTCCTTCCATGAAAAGTTCCTAATGAAGGCATTCCAATGCTTAGTAAAAAAATGTTGATATTTGCAAACTCAATTAGTAATATATGACTTCCCTCCTCTACTAAAATCAAGAATACATAAATTAAGTAAATTCTCTACTATTTGAAATGTCTTTTTTAATTGATCTTCTATTTAATGATGAAATGCAGTATTGAAAGTCAAACATGTATCCATAGCTTTTTTAAATTTTCCTTCATAACTCGGATATAAATGCCATCTCTATATGAAACGGTGACTTTGGTACCTCATGCAATCGTACAGTACCATTTACTTTCAAATTTATTGATTTTTCAACAAAATATGCCCATCTATTTGGCAAGAAATGCACGGACTTAGTTAATCTATCTATTATGACCTATATAGCATCACGTCTTTTTATTTTTAATCTAGACAATCCAATCATAAATTCCATTGCTATCTCTTTCCTCCTCTCTGATATTAATAATGATTGTAACTAACCATCTTGTCTTTGATGTTTTTTGACTAACTAGCACAGGACATTTAATAATAAGTTTGCAGCACTTCTTTTTAGTCCCGACCACCAAAGTATTTTTTTTGAGTTCCTGATATATTTTATTGTTTCATGCATGTTGTGTATAGTGAGACAAATGCACTCCTAAAATTTTCTTCATTAGATTTATAATATTTAGAACATAAATCTTGTTCTTTTATTTTAGCAATTGATTTTCATCTATATTGCTCTCCCGTGCTTGAGTTAGGATTTCTTAAATAGTAATATCTTTGCTCAATAAATCTAGCATTCCTCTCTTTAAGATAGATTGTATTGTCAATTAATTCAATTGAACAACATTTTTATCATTGTAATCAATCACTATAATCTTTGCTTATCTATATCCTTTGGCTCAGTTATTAACTAATTTAATATTTCTGAAGTTTTTCTTCTTAGTGCGTCTGCAATGTTTGTCTTTTTTGAATAATATTATTATCCTAAACGTAATCCTTAGTAAATTTTAGCCACATCTTTGTGTAAAATTCTAATATTTTTAAATAAATTATTTTTTCAAATTTTGGTGATCAATAAAAATTTCACATATGATGTCATATAAGTAGTGCCTCTAAATTTTGAGTGCAAACAATGTTGTCAACTTTAATTCCTGTGTAAAATAATTTCATTCATAATTATTTAATTGCCTGGATGGATAAATAATGATTTTCTTATGTTGCATGAAAACACATGCTAGACCCCTTAATAATGCATCGCAATAAATTTGAACTTCATTTGATTATGGGGAAGTTTACAACTTTCACAATGCCTTTTATGCATTAATTTTTGAAATTTTAGTCAGCCTTGGACAATTAGTAATTGCTTTGACTTTATTTTGATCTATTGATATACCCTCTCTAATAATTACATATCTAAGAAATGTAATGCTTCTTAGCCAAAATTCACATTTACAGACATTTGTATATAACTTATATTTTTTAAAGCTTGTAAAATGACATGTATATGATTTGAATGATTGTTTTTATTATTTACATAAACAACAATGAAAACAAGCCTTTATCCTACTAAGTGGGGTCGGTTACATTTTTTCATCATTACGTCCTATTGAGTGTCATATTTTTTTTTAATTCTAATAAATTAAGATCATTTTCTTAGACAATATGCATAAGTCTACCTCTGCCTTTTTTAACATAAGTTGAATCTAAAACATCTATTCTCCTAACTAGATTATCATATGGTAAATGTTTCAAACATTTTTTATTATTTGAATGAACCAAAATATCATATATAAATTTTATTACAAATATATTAAGAAATGGTCAAAAAACCATGTTCATTATATCCATTAAAATTGCTGGAACATTTGATATCCATATCTAGTACTGAATGTCGCATTTGTTTTATTTAATTTTTTAATCCTCAGCTCATGATAGCTTGATCATATATTAATCTTTAAAAATATAGAAGCCACTTTAACTGATAAAAAAGATCATTAATTATTAGAAATGGATAGTTATTAACTGTAAGTTTATTTAAAATTTTATGCTCAATACACATTCTAAAACTTCAATCACTCTTGTTTAAAAACTAAAAACATCCCTTTTTCTCAAATGTCATGTATTAAGTCTAATAAATACTTCCATCTGATAGTTCCAATAATTGAATCTTCAATTCTTATAATTCTTTAACTATCATTCAATATTTATAATTCTTTAACTATCATTCAATATGATACTTTAGATGTTGACTCGGAACCTGACAAAAACTCCAATGTTAAAATCTCTCCCACATTGATGGTAGTACAAGTAACTCCTTCAGAAAAACTTATGATTATTCCTCTACCACTTGAATATCGTTTAACCACCCACCTCTTTAGTTGTGTCTTTCATATGAGTAAGGAAAAATTGATTTTCATTATTTAGTAACTTGAAAGCCTTCTGCTTTTAGTGATACCAAGACTTGACTTCTGCTGTTCGTGATCATTATAATAGATTATATGCTGAAGTCAGTGAAAGATATTTGTATAAACTAGCCAAAGAAAGAGAAAAGAAAAGTAAATATTTAATTCAATAAAGTATATTAAAGATAAAAATTATTTTTAATACACTAGAGCTATTACTTATGTTCGAACAAAAGGAGGATTGACTATTTATTTTTCTATTTTAGTTGGATTACATTAGGGATTGGCTTTAAACCCATATCCTTTTGCTTTAGTTATGGATGCTCTTATTGGACATTTACAGGAGGATGTCTTTTGGTGTATCCTTTTCGTTGATGATATCCTTCTTGTGCATGAGATTAGAGAAAGAGTTCAAAAAAATTGAATTGTGGAGGTCTACGTTGAAGTCTAAAGGCCTTTATGTGAGTAGATCTAAAACTTAATGCATGGAAAGTAATTTTAGTAGTAGTAGCTTTAGTGACAAAATTGTTACTATGGGTGATCAAATCATGAAGTGGCATAACACCCGGTTTTAGTTACCCATGAGAAAAAAAATGAAAGATTGAAGGAATTGAAATGACAAGTCAGAAGTCAAAGAAGTGAAAATGAGGGAATGGAAAACCAAACGAGGTGGGAGAGGAAGTGACTTGAGGTCGAGAACTCGAAGTTGTAATTTCGTCTATATAAGTCGTAGACCGACTTATCTGAGAGTCAAGCAACGTGCGAAAGACAAGAAGGCGATGCGAGGGCTAGGGTTGATAGGTGTCTACATCACGCTGAGGAAGAGGCGACGGGCGTGTAGTGGAGTAGCGAAAGGAGTTAAGGAAGACGTTATGATTCTGTAGGTAGCTCTCGTGTGCGAGGTTTGATCAAAGGGGAAGTTATCAGAGGAGGAAGGTGACACATGCAGAGGGGTGTTTAAGCAGCCGAAGAGGAAGGTGTCGATCACAATGACAGATTTTGCGAGAAGAAGGATTGAGGTCATGTGTTCATGCAGAAAGGGGGCCGAAACAGAGTTCTTGTGCGCATTTGATCGAAATCAAGCACAGAGGGAGTAAGAAGCGGGATCACATAAAATTAAAAATATAAAAATTGTATACATAAATAACGTAAAGTAATAACTAATTAAAATAATAATTTATTTGAAGTTTGGTAATTAATATCATGTTTATGTTAGGTTCACAATCTAGAAAGGTCGAGGTTAGTGCTCGTATTTTTAATCTATGCTAATATTTTGGTTCTTGATTTTTTTTGCATTAGTAGATCATAATATTTGGACAAACATTATTTGGATTTATATATTTTCTTTTTTTTATCACATTGTTAGGAATTTTTGTAGTTACTTAATATCATACCTTAGTGTATTTTATACATAGTATCTTGAATTGAATGTGACCAATACATGAATAATATATTTATATTGACTGCTTGTATGGGCATATAACTGAATTTGATAGGGTACCCGTGCACTTATATGAAACACTAAGTTACCCGTGCACGGATATGAAAAATGATATTGATATTGATGTCTTGACACCATTTTTAAAGGATGTTCTTGTGACAGTTGTATATATATAAAATAATATTTATATGTTATTGATATACCACAATTCATTTCGTAACATGTCAAAATATATATTGATTTATTAAAAGCTTAACTGACATACATATTTTTTTTTATTATATTACTATAATTTAGGAGTGAGTATTCACTGGTTTATTTTAGCTCACAGTTATTTTAAACTAACTTTTCAGGTTAATTTAATTTATTAAAAGCTGAGTGATATAAGAGAACATTTATAGAAGACACGAACGACCAATAACACGAACAACCAATAAAGGCCTTCATTTGAGTAGAACTAAAACTAAATACATGGAATGTAATTTTAGTACTAGTAGCTTTAGTGAAAGAGTTGCGACTGTGGGTGATCAAATTTTTAAAAGGTGTTAAAGTTTTAGATATCTGGGTCTATTGTTCAAAATGATGATGATATAGATGAGAATGTTATTAGTAGAATTCAAGTTGGTTGGTTGATGTGGAGGAATGTTTCGATCTATTGTGCGATAGAAAAGTACCACTTAGACTGAAAGTAAAATTTTATAAGATGGTGGTGAGACCTGCAATGCACTATGACACAGAATGTTGGCCTTTAAAAGAGAAGCATAAAACTAAGTTAAGTGTTATCGAGATGAGAATGCTTAGGTGGATAAGTGGTTATACACTTTGAGACAAATTGCCAAATGAATATATCCGTGATAAGGTTGATGTAGCTTCATTGGTGAACAAAATTAGAGAGAGACATCTTAGATGGTTTGGTCACATTAAACGTCGATCATCTAATGATCAAGTTAGGGGAGTAGATGTTTTAGATTCGACTTATGTTAAGAAACACAGAGGTAGACCTGAAATGACTTAGGCATATTGTATAAAAAATAATCTTAATTTATTAGAATTAAATGAAAATATGACACTCAATAGGATGCAATGGAGAAAAAGGATTCATGTAGCTGACCCCACTTAGTGGGACAAAGGCTTGTACTAAACTTTCAATCTCTACTTAAATGTAGTACTTAATCATATAGATTTTTTCTTTAATAATCTCTTAAAACGTTTTAAATTTGCAACTTTATATCATTAAATTAATCATATTATTTAAAGACATTATCATTTTTCTTTTTTAATCTCATTAAATCATTGTGTGTATGATTACGTCGCATATCTCGCCTAACTTATTTTTTTGTTTTTCCTTCGACACCTCTTCCAATTATTTAATTCTTCGATCACATCTCTATCAATTTATGACTGTTCTGTAGAGAAGATCCTAAAATATATATTTCATTAATTATGAGTATTTATACAAAATAAAACAACAACAACAACAATAAAGCCTTAATCCCACTACGTGGGGTCGGCTACATGAATTCGTTTTCTCCATTGCGTCCTATTTAGTGTCATATTTTCATTTAGTTCTAGTAAATTAAGATCATTTATACAATAAGACCAAGTCTTCCTAGGTCAACCTCTGCCTTTCTTAACACAAGTCGAATCTAAAACATCTACTCTCCCAATCGGATCATCAGATGGTCGACGTTTAATATGACCAAACCATCTAAGAAGACTTTCTCTAATTTTGTCCGTCACAGGAGCTACATCACCCTATCACAAATATATTTATTAAGCATTTTGTCTCTAAGTGTAAAGCCACTCATTCACCTAATCATTCTCATCTTGGCAACACTTAACTTATTATTATGCTTCTCTTTTAAAGGCCAACATTCAGCGCCATTGAGCATTGCAGGTCTCACCGCCGTCTTATAAAATTTTTCTTTTAGTCTAAGCGGTACTTTTCTATCACACAAAAGGCCCGAAGCATTCCTCCTCTTCAACCAACCAACTTGTTCGCTTTGAACGACGGAACTAATATATTTAAATCGTTCGCACCTTTTAATAATTTGATCACCCAAAGTCACACTTCTGTCACTAGAGCTATTACTACTAACCAAGATATCTAAATCGTTCACACTTTTTAATAATTTGATCACCCAAAGTCACACTTCTGTCACTAGAGCTATTACTACTAAAATTACATTCTCCGTGTATTCAGTTTTAGTTCTACTTAAATGAAGGCCTTTAGACTCCAATGTAGACCTCCATAATTCATGTTTTTCCTGGGCTTTTTCTCTCGTTTTATCCACGAGAAGAATTGCAGACCTCCATAATTCAAGTTTTTCCTGAGCTTTTTCTCTCGTTTTATCCACGAGAAGAATATTATCAGCAAAAAGCATACACCAAGGCTCTCCTGGGCTTTTTCTCTCGTTTTATCCACGAGAAGAATATCATCAGCAAAAAGCATACACAGGTGTTTTCTCTCGTTTTATCCACGAGAAGGATATCATCAGCAAAAAGCATACACCAAGGTATGAAGGCCTTTAGACTCCAATGTAGACCTCCATAATTCAAGTTTTTCCTGGGTTTTTTCTCTCAAAGGCCTTTAGACTCCAATGTAGACCTCCATAATTCAAGTTTTTCCTGGGTTTTTTCTCTCGAGACCTTTAGACTCCAAAGTAGACCTCCATAATTCAAGTTTTTCCTGGGCTTTTTCTCTCGTTTTTGAGAAGAATATCATCACCAAAAAGCATACACCAAGGTACATCCTCCTGTAGATGTCCAGTAAGACCATCTCCAATGTAGACCTCATAATTCAAGTTTTTCCTGGGCTTTTTCTCTCGTTTTATCCACGAGAAGATATCATCAGCAAAAAGCATACACCAAGATACATCCTCCTGTAGATGTCCAGTAAGACCATCCTACACCAAGGTACATCCTCCTGTAGATGTCCAGTAAGACCATCCATAACTAAAGCAAAAAGAGACTCCTGGGCTTTTTCTCTCGTTTTATCCACGAGAAGAATATCATCAGCAAAAAGCATACACTTGGGCTTTTTCTCTCAAAGGCCTTTAGACTCCAATGTAGACCTCCATAATTCAAGTTTTTCCTGGGTTTTTTCTCTCGAGACCTTTAGACTCCAAAGTAGACCTCCATAATTCAAGTTTTTCCTGGGCTTTTTCTCTCGTTTTTGAGAAGAATATCATCACCAAAAAGCATACACCAAGGTACATCCTCCTGTAGATGTCCAGTAAGACCATCCATAACTAAAGAGAAAAACTACACCAAGGTACATCCTCCTGTAGATGTCCAGTAAGACCATCCATAACTAAAGCAAAAAGAGGGCTTAAAGCCGATCTCTAATGTAATCCAACAGAAATAAGAAAATATTTGGTCAATCCTCCTTCAGTTTGAACATAAGTAACAGCTCTAGTATATATATCTTTAATGACTCGAATATAAGTCATATCAACACCTTTCTTCTCAAGAACTCTCCAAATGATATCTCTTGGAACCTTATCGTAAGCTTTTTCTAAACTTCTCGAGAACTCTCCAAAGGATATCTCTTGGAACCTTATCGTAAGCTTTTTCTAAATCACAAATTAAATGTAGATTCTCCTTATTATCTCTGAACTTCTCCATCAATCCTCTCAATAAATGTATAGCTTCTATAGTANGTATTTCAAGTTTTTCCTGGGCTTTTTCTCTCTTTTATCCACGAGAAGGATATCATGAGGAAAAAGCATACACCAAGGTACATCCTCCTGTAGATGTCCAGTAAGACCATCCATAACTAAAGAGAAAAGATATGGGCTTAAAGCCGATCCCTGATGTAATAAACAGAAATAAAAAAATATTTGGTCAATCCTCTTATAGTTTGAACACAAATCACAGCTCTAGTATACATATCNGGATATCATCAGCAAAAAGCATACAACAAGGTACATACTCCTGTATATGTCCAGTAAGACCATCCATAACTAAAGCAAAAAGATATGGGCTTAAAGCCGTGCCCTCATGTCATCCAACAGAATTAAAAAAAAATATTTGGTCAATCCTCCTTCAGTTTGAACACAAGTAACTAGTATACATATCTTTAATGACTTGAATATAAGTCATATCAACACCATTCTTCTCAAGAACAGAACTCTCCNAGACCCCCATAATTCAAGTTTTTCCTTGGTTTTTTCTCTCGTTTCATCCACGAGAAGAATATCATCAGCAAAAAGCATACACCAAGGTTCATCATCCTATAGATGTCCAGTAAGACCATCCATAACTAAAGCAAAAAGTATGGGCTTAAAGCCGATCCCTGATGTAATCAGCCAGAAATAGAAAAATATTTTGTCAATCCTCCTTCAATTTGAACACAGGTAACAGCTCTAGTATACATATCTTTAATGACTTGAATACAAGTCATATCAACACATTTCTTTTCGAGAACTCTCCAAAGGATATCTCTTGGAACCTTATCGTAAGCTTTTTCTAAATTAATAAAACAATAAAAAAGAACTCTCCAAAGAATATCTCTTGGAACCTTATCGTAAGCTTTTTCTAAATCAATAAAAATCAGAACTCTCTAAAGGATATCTCTTAGAACCTTATCGTAAGCTTTTTCTAAATCAATAAAAATCAAAATGTAGATCTTAGAACCTTATTGTAAGCTTTTTCTAAATCAATAAAAATCAGAACTCTCTAAAGGATATCTCTTAGAACCTTATCGTAAGCTTTTTCTAAATCAATAAAAATCAAAATGTAGATCTTCTCTTGGAATCTTATCGTAAGCTTTTTCTAAATCAATAAAAATCAAATGCAGATTCTCCTTATNTCTTTGTTATGCATCTTAACCTATATTCTATTGCCCTCTCCCATAACTTTAAAGTATGACACATCAACTTAATTCCTCTATAATTTGCACATTGGGCCATCTCCTTTATCTTAAAAATGGAAACCAAAATACTCTTCCTCCACTCCTCGGGAATCTTTTTAGTTTTTAAATTAATATTAAAGAGTTTAGTAAGCCAAGTAACTCCTAAATGGCCAAAAAAACTTCCCCCGCCTCAGGCATCTTTTTAGTTTTTTAAATAATATTAAAGAGTTTAGTAAGCTAAGAAACTCCCTTAGGCATCTTTTTAGTTTTTAAAATAATAATATTATGTTTAGTAAGCCAAGAAACTCCCAAATCTCCTAAATGTTTCCACACTTCAATTGAGATATCATCAGGTCCTATAAACTTTCCACCCTTGATTTTCTTTAAAGCCTCCTAAACTACTTTTTTACTAATGCGACAGTAAAAATGAAACGTTTTATTATTATTCACAATATTAAGATCACTAAAGTCGATCGTATTTTCAGAAACTTCATTAAAAAAGTTTCTCAGAATTACTCACTCTCTTATTTTGAATATCTTTTTCTAAAAAAGTATTTTTTTGATTTTCATCTTTAATACACTTTACTTGAGTCAAATCTTTACTTTTTTTTCTTTTTGTTTGACTAGTTTCTACAAATATTATTCACTATCCTTAGTATCTAATCTTATTATAAAGATCATTAAAAGCATAATTTTTAGCATCACAGATTGTTCTTTTAGATATTCTGCTGGCGTTTGATAATTTTCCCAGTTCTCTAAGTTTTTATATTTAAACCTATTTTTATAACATAACTTCTTTTATTTTTTATTTTCTTGCACAATATTATTCCATCGCAAACTATTTTTATTTATAAAAACTTTTTATTTTGATTCCCCACACACATCTTTTGCTACTTGTTTAATAGTGTTTGTTATTTTATCCCACATAACATTTGCTTCTTCATGAACATCCCAAATTTTGAAATCTTGAATTTTACCCATAAAAATAATTTTATTATCTTTTGGGTTCCCCTACCTAATTCTATGGTGATAAGTCATAGTATTCTTTATTTTACAACTCTTCATATTAAAATCTAGAACTAATAAACGATGTTGGGTACTTAAATTCTCACTTGGAATGACCTTACAATCTTTACAATCAGGACGATATCTCTTCTTCTCATAAGAAAATAATCTTTTTGTGTTTTATTAAATCCGTTTTTATAAGTAAAAAGATGCTCATCTCTTTTCTTGAATAAAGTATTAGTAGTAACAAAATCATACGCTAAAGCAAAATTTAAAATAGCTCTACCTTCTTCATTAGTTACTCTAAAACCGTAGCCACCATGATTATTTCTGAAGTATTCTACCACTCTACCGACATGTCCATTTAATTCTCCTCCAATAAAAAATTTTTCTTCAAGAGGTATCATTTGTATTAAGTCTTCTAAGTCATTATTATCTTTAGACCCTGTATCTATACCTACTTGAGGAGTATAAGCACTTATAATATTAAAAATCTTAGTATCAATGATAATCTTAAGGGCTATAATTCTATCTCCAACTCTATTAATTTTTACAACGTTATCTTTCAAACTCTTATCTATAATTACACCTACATCATTTCTAGTGCGACTCTTACCAGAATACCAAAGTTTAAAACCTAAATTATCAATGTCTTTAGCCTTTTCTCCAACCCAATTAGTTTCTTGAATACATAAGATATTAATTTTCCTATAAATCATAATATTAACTAATTTCACTAATCTACCATTGAGAGTACCTATATTCTAAGATCTTATCATAATATTAGTTTCATTAGTTTCATGGACTAACTTCTTTACCCGCATTCGTCCGTCATATGGGAGCCCTTGCTTATTTGACACTACACCCGAGCGCAGGTGTAGCAGCCCTTACACACTTTTTACTGTATTCTGGCTATACAGCGTGTCTCTTTCAGGGGACTCCCTAGCACTTACACAATGATCAAAAGGATTCATGTCATGATTTTTTTGACTAGTTTTATGCTGGTTGTCGACTAGCTAACGCAACCCTCCACTTTTCATATGGCAATGGCAGTGTTAAATAAAAGAACTTAACAAATTAAAAAATTACCTTAATTGCTCCCTTTTTTCTTTTGCAAAATCAACATCGTATTTAAACTTTAGAATGCTCTAGTCGTCAACAGCAATTCCTGGTATTGCTTGATAAAACTTCTAGTATCAATGTTTAATAAATGTTATATTTAAATAATCATTTTCTGAAATTAAATAAATAATTCCTAACATTTCGTTTTATATGTTTTTCTTGGAGCAGTGATAGGTGTTTTAAATTTGGGGCTGCATTGCCATTTATTCTTTCCTTTTTTCTATTTTTTTTTTACATCATCTTAGATATGATTTATCCAAAATTTGTTTTAGGGCTATCCGCCATCCAGCAAGTGGATATGTCCAAGGAATCAACGACCTGGTTACTCCATTTTTAGTAGTATTCTTGGAAGAGCATCTTGATGGAAATATGGAGAGTTGGGACATTTCTCATCTTTCTCCACAAACAATCTCCAATATTGAAGCCGACTGTTATTGGTGTCTTTCTAAGCTGCTTGATGGCATGCAGGACCATTACACGTTTGCTCAGCCGGGAATACAACGTCTTGTCTTTAAGTTGAAAGAATTAGTTCGTCGAATTGATGGTACTTAATCTGATCTGTATATTCATAGCTCTTTTAGTGTTTTTAATATTATCCATGTAAGGTTAGTTTCCTATATTTCATTTCAACCGCCTACTTCATTAAACTCTAAGTTATCTCAGTTTGCTTCATCTTCTTTATTATCACTATTTTGAATCAACCGGCTAGAAGAAATATAGAATATATTTTTACTTGAATGTCAGATAAACCACTCAATCTTTTTCTATGGCTTTCTTGCTCTTTTCTTTCCCTGAAACTCAAAAAAAATTGTTACACTGATTTAGGTTAGTATTTCTAATTCCATTGATTTCTGCTTTGTTTTGGGGATTTGGAAGAACCTGTTTCAAGACACATGGATGAACAAGGACTCGAGTTTCTTCAGTTTGCTTTTCGTTGGTTCAATTGTCTCTTGATACGAGAGGTGAGTTTTTCTCTTGTTAGCTCTACAGAAATTGGTCGTCATCTAAGTAGCTGATTTATTTTCTAACAAAATAGATCCCTTTTCATCTCGTTACACGACTGTGGGATACATACCTGGCCGAAGGAGATTCATT
The DNA here is from genome assembly GCA_002079205.1 of Phalaenopsis hybrid cultivar. Taxonomy (NCBI): domain Eukaryota; kingdom Viridiplantae; phylum Streptophyta; class Magnoliopsida; order Asparagales; family Orchidaceae; genus Phalaenopsis; species Phalaenopsis hybrid cultivar. The sequence continues at coordinate 141,647 of JXCR01141110.1, forward strand.
ACCGGAGTTTCTTGTGTATATATCTGCCAGTTTTCTCTTAACGGTATGTTTACAGTAACTTGCTCATAAATTAATACCTATATGTTGGCTTTGGAATGTTTCTGGAAAATTGGATTTAGATTACACTACTCGAAGCCAATGTATCTTTCATTACATTGTCGACTTTGATTTTTTTTTCTTTTTATGAAGATAACCTTTTGGTTTATATGGAGAATCTTGCCAATACTAGAGAAAAGTTTATCTTAGTAATGCTTACTTCCAATTTAAGCTTTACAACGGTCATTGAATTCTGAAAATCAACTTCTCGTTAGCAATATTAGTTTTGCACAATAAAAAAAAATTAAAATGCATGTATTATGAATTGTGAACTTCCTCATATTAGACTTTTCCTAACTTTATTAATATAAATATTCCTTTTTATCAATTTATGAGATGCTACTAATCGCATAAGTTTAAGATTTAGGAGAACAATAAGAAGAAGTATGATGAAAGCAGAGTGGCCAAGTAATTCTCACTGAAGGCAACCAAATATGTTGGGATTTCGCAGTGTGTGATTTTTCATAAGGTCCAATCTATGGCCTCATTCCAAATTACTTTGTGCATGAGGTGGTATTTTTCAGCATTATGATAGAATTCTTAAGCATGGATATGGTCAAGGAAATCCAACATTATTTTAGTTAGTGTTCTTCCGGCGTGATAGTTATACACCAACTTGTAATATTTAAGCAAGTCTTAATAGAATAAGTTTCATTGTAATATTTATGCAAGTCTTTAATATCGTAAGTTTTATAAAACTCACATCAAGAAGCAAGACGGAATTTTCTTAATTAGTTTAACCACTCTGTGCTCAAACACTATTGTTTGGAAACGAAGTTAAGAATCCCAAGAGCATCGGCTCAGAAACCGTCTAAAAAAAAACCATACTTTTGTCAACCTATAAATTTTCTTGAAAAGTTCCACACAAGGTTAGATGCTCTACTTTTGACGTTTCATTTTTGTTGCATTTTTTAAAATTCTAATTATAGTTATTTCTCTGTTAAATACAAAGAATTACAGCTGATTAAATCTGTATTTTCAGTGGTCTGACAAGCTCCAAAAGCTTGAATTCCAGGAGATGGTTATGTTCCTTCAACACCTCCCTACTCAGATCTGGACCCACCATGAACTGGAGATGGTCCTCTCCAGAGCCTTCATGTGGCATGCAATGTTCAATAGCTGTCCAAGTCACCTTGCCAACTGAACAAGATATCAAACTGCTTTGGATTGGTGATAATTGCTTTCATTATTGTGGAGTTGTTTATTGCCTAAAAATTCTGAATGAAACTCTGTGAATTAATTTCATATTCATTTGCTCTTTTTCACCAGTCAGTTATAATTGCAGTATAGTTTGTGAATGTTGAGATGATTACAAAGAGGATGATGTACTAAATGAATCTGCCTTTTTGGTTTTTTTTTAGTTATAATGTATTGCTGTGTTCGAAGTTCCATTTTTCAAATTTTTCTTCATCCCAATTTCTGGTTTGTTATATAAATTTATATATTTTTTTGATAGAATGCTCAAAGGAATTTATTTAATTTCAGAAAAAGATAACACAGGCAGGCTGGTAGTTCCACTATACTCAAAATATGGCAAACAAGAAAATAACTACGAACCGCCACCGAAAATACAACTCACAAAAAATCAGGGACAAGTCTAATAAAAGGAAAATTTAATCTATCACCATTAATAAGAATAGAGGGCTTATTAAGCACAATATTAGGGATAACAACGGCTTGAGTTGGCCAGTTCAATCTCACGAGAAATTATTACATACGGACACTGCATGCATCTCTGTATGCAGTGTCCGATCCTGGCCGTAGATCACGGTGATGTACGGTCTGGATTATTTCCGTTTTTAAAAAAAAATAAAAAATTTTAGGTGGGGCTTATCGAAATACACCATCGAAATACATCAGGACCGTAAATCAGGTGATTTACGGTTCGGATCGGACACCACACGCAAGCCCAATTAGGCAGCGTATTACCTTCTCTTTCAACATGTGATCGAGTAACCAGTTAAAAAGAATTTAAAGCAAAAATCTTCTTCAAAGTACAAGAGTATTCCATGAGTAATCCACCTTTAAAGCACAGAATTATCACATTAACAGAGAATCAGTCTCCACAAGAATTCGATGCCAACAGCAGTTCTTTGCCGATGAAAGAGCTTAACTATAGCTTCAGCTTTAGTGACTGAAGGAGAAATAGGGATCGAGGGAAGAAAATACCAAGCAATTATCTCTACAACAATTATCTCTACAAACCCCTCCTATGCCAGCATTATGAACTTTCCAACTACCATCAACGTTTATCTTAATGACATCATTCTCCGGCTAACTCCAATAAACCAAGCTAACACATGCCTTTAGCTTAACAGGAATAAGAAGTTTCAACTTCACAAATACTTCAGGATCGATTTGTTAACATGTTTCTTAGAACTCCCATATTTAAGAATTTTAAAAAAGAAGTTGACAATTAATGTGAAAGTATAAGAAATATTAAGACATTTATCATTGTGTTTAACATCATCTCTAGCCATCCATTAAATAAGAAGACAATAATAAAATTATTAGCAAAATACTGAGCACCAAACATGTTCTAAGCATGAATATAACCAGCAATAGTATTCACCATCATCCTCTCCAAACTCATGTCAAAGAAATGATAAGCTTCCATATTTCCTTGTCAAAATAACAATAAATGAAAGTATGCTCCATGTTATCCTCTTGCTGCTTGCATAAAAGACAGCATGACGAGATTCTTAGGCCTTTGAATTTTAGAATATCATCAGGAGGAAGAATATAATGCAAAATCCTCCAATAGAAAAAAGTTAAGAAGGTTTATTCCAAGAGTCCAAACCCATTTTAAATCAAGCCCCTAAACATTTAAAAAGAATTAGCAATGGTTTTAAAATTAGAATCACCCAACCTGGGAACATTGGCAATAATATAAGAATTGGAATGGCTCAAATTATTAGCTAATACTCCAACATCCCAATTGTAATTATTCCAACAATCCTTCTGAACAAACTTAATAATAAAAGGACCCTCATAGTGATAAGCCATAGCCCCAAATCCCAACCATTAATAATAAGAAAACCTGCAATTACCTTCACCAATATCCCAACGAAGTATCTCCTCTATCTCTTTCGAGGTCTTCAGCTTTTCCTTCAAAATAGTAGAATCAATATTATTAGCGGTGATAACAAGAGCATGAACATTAGAACAATACTTATTGATAATCATTTGAGCCCAAAGGGAATCACCTGCTCTAAAATGCAACCATAACTTAATAAAGTTAACTTTCATAGATTTATTAGTACTTCTAAAACCCAAGCCACTGAAACTAACAGGCTTATAAATTGTAGACCGAGTCATCCAATGCATCTTATGCTCCTTTCTAGCCAACAAGAATTTATTAAAGATATTTTCTAGACTTTTGTAATTGTTAGATGGAATCTTTATAATTTGCATATTATATAAGGGAATAAAAGTAAGAAAAATTTTTATTAAAAGAGTAATTTTAAAAATTGTCCATAAGATAATTGTTCTCACAATATATAATACTCTTATAGATCTTATCAATCAAATTCTCAAAAGGATGATTCCTTCTTTTACCTTTGTCCATAAGATGCCCAAATATGGCATAAGGAGATCACTTTTCACACAATTAGTAAAGTTCTAAATTTGGTTTCGCTTAACAGAAGAAATAACGTTACCATAATAAAATTTGCATTTGTTAGCATTGAAAATAAGCCAGAAGTTTCCTAAAATGATCCAAGCCTTTCCACAGCTTTTTAATGGATCTCTTATTGGCATTAGTAAAAATCACAAGATCATCAACATAGGCAAGTTGAGAAATCCCATAGTTTCCTTTATCAACATAGCTCATATTAGGAGAATTGATGAAAATATTATTTAGGTATCTCAAAAGATAGTCAAAAGCCATAATAAAAATAATAGGAGAAAGGGAATCTTCTTGTTTAATCCATCTTGAAGCTTTGAAATAGCCACGTTTATTTCCACTAATCAAAATGGAATAAAATTTATTATCCATCATACTTTTGATAAGTTTGCAAGAAGAATTGTTGAAGCTTAGGATTTCAAAACATTCAAAATGAATTACCATCTAATATTATCATAAGCCTTTTTAATATCCATTTTGAAAACCACATTACCTACCATGTCTTTTCTATCTAAATCCAAAACTAATTCCTGAGCAATCAAAGCATTACAACAAATAAACTACCTTTAATAAAAGTAGACAGATGATTGCTAATAAGATTATGAAGATGAGGTTGCATTCTAGAGACAATGATTTTATAGTAAACTTGGATATCACATTATGCAAATTAATAGGTTTGTAAGCATCACAACCATTGCTAAATTTACTTTTAGGAATTAAAATCAAATTAGTAGACCTAAAATATTTAGGCAGGTCAATGCCTTTTTAAAAAATCTTGAATAACAGTAATAACATCATCACTTACCTCCTCCCAACAAATTTTATAAAAAAACATTAGAAAGCCCATCTGGCCCAACAAGAACCAAGGAAAGGTTAATAGTACTAGTATGGCTATGATTGCATTAAATATATCACCATTAGTCATCTTTAAATGACTGACATCATCATTAAGAAGATGAGACAAAAATCTAATACCATCAACCTCAATTTAATCAGATGTAAGTAAATAAGTATCATCCCTCTGTTTGATTCTATTGATCACAATGAACATTTTTTTAATGAAAGCATGAGAGGCATTTCTATCATCATGAACCATTCGATGACCAACAACTTTTTGACTATAGAAGAATTTCTCCATAGCATTAGCATTATTCAACTTATCTTAACCTACTAATAAAGTGGTAAAATCAATCGTATCATTGTTAAACTCCTCCAAACTTTTGACTTTATTCTCAACATTCTGAATAATATTATGAAGGTTACCAAAATCCTCCCAATTCTATTTTCTAAGTTTGCAGGGCAAATTTTTATGTACTCCATAATCTATGATCATAATTACCATTATAATCAGAATTCCAGTTATCTTTCACAAATAGACTAAAGAAGCATGAAGAATCCACATATTAAAAAAATTTGAGTTGATAAACCAAAGGTTTATTACTGACTTTCACAAACAACAACAAAGGAGCATGGTAAAAATAAGTAATACCCATATGATGAACACTAGTATAGGGAAGCAATGTATCCATTGATTATTAGAGATGAAACTATCTAGCCTTTCAAATATGCTTCCCATAGTCCAGGTGAAAATATTGCCCAAAAAACCCAAATAAAAGAAGCCAGCGATAGAAAGAGCATCAAACAAATTCGGCCATTAAATTTAGGTTAGGAGGCCGAACCCCTTTTTCTCATCATTAGACAAAATCACATTGAAATCACTTCCAACTAACCAAGGATCATTACTATCAGATTTCCTAGAGAACAACCGATTCTATCACTCAATTTTAGCAGCTTTAAAACAACTATAGTGCACAATACGAACAAGAAAATCATAATTATCACATCTAATTTTTATGTAAAAAAATTTCGAATGATCCTCAATCACAGTAATATTATTAGAGTTTCTCTAAAGAAACCAAATTTTGTTATTAGAATTAGCAAATAACTTAAAATTGTTAATTCTTCTAATATATTTATCATTGATCAATCACAGCTATAGTACACAATACGAACAAGAAAATCATAATTATCACATCTAATTTTGATGTAAATAAATTGCGAATGATCCTCAATCACAGTAATATCAATAGAGTTTCTGATCCCAATTTTCTATATATATAGACGTAAAATGCGATGTATGTGATTATATGATTAATTTCCTTAATAGTTATTCTTAATTTGCAACAAAGCTAAATACTTGATCCAAAGCAAAAGCTAGGTAAATCTTTCACTATGAAGCAAATAAAAATACAGTTATAATATTTCAGTATGGGATACTATACAAGTATATGTATCGTTATCAAGTAATATATAAATTTATGATTAAGTCTCAAATATCGAACCCACATGGAGAACTAGATTTAGATAGCAAAATTTACTTAGCAATATATTTCTACTTAAACTTAAGATACTAAAATAGGAATGAAAGTTTGATTTTTTTGTAATTTTTGATAAGTGAAAATAAAGTAAGCAACTAATTAACTTAACTAAAATACTTACAAGATAAAGGCAATATAAATAAAATATTTTTTTCCTTATTATGAATCAGTAACAAATATAGAAATTATGTTATGGAAGTATGCTAAATGTGTTGTGTCAAATATGAGCAAAAATATTCTTTACCCTTACAAGAGATGCTATAAAGAACATTGGCTAATATATTGTGAATAATCTTGAAGACCGACTAGGAAGGGAATATACTAGCTCTCACTCTAGAGTTTCCTCTTCTCCCTCCACCTGGGGGCTAACATCTTGTATCAAAACCTAAAACTATAAATCAAATAGGGGCTTTAGTTTGTCACTCTAAAGTCCTCTAATTCTACACCCTTTAAAAGTTTATTTTCTTATTTATTTGCACTCAATCCCAAGAACTACATTCTCATTCATGAAATCAGTATGTGATTCTAACCATTTTTTGACTGAGACAACACCATCTCGGAGCTAAAATGTTCTCATAACAGGTATTAACATCTTAATTGGTCAAATAAAGAAGTAAATGAAGTGAAAGGTTTCAAATCACCATAACTTCTTCCAACATTGAAGCCTAATACTTCACACAAATTCATTTAAATATTTAATCACTTATCATTTTAAGAAAAAAGATAAAGAATAATACTCAGAATTCATGGAGAAAACACAACCATACATGAATTTAAAAGTATTGATCATGCACACAAACAAGAAATGTAAATTAAAACCAAGTGTTGTCACAAAGATAAACATTTATCTCAAATCCCCTCCATTAAATGTCTTCTTCCTTCACTCGCAATACAAATTAAAACTCAAAATAAAAAGAAAAGGTGGCCGACGACGGTGGAAGCGACTTAGATGGATGATGGTTGTAAAGTTGATGGGTGGTTAGCATCCTCTCTTGGAAAATCTAAGTCTTTTCTTATAAAAATCCAAGGGGTGCCTTGGTGTCTCTTCAAAAAGGTGTCTTCATTCAATGAATCTTCTAGAAGTTGCCTCCTCAAAAGCCAATTGAATGAATTTTCATGTCCATAGGCTATTTTCCAAGTTTTTATCAAGGGTTGCTTCAAGCACCTCTTCAAAAAATCTGCTCAAATTAAATATATCGTCAAGTAACTACTTCTGGTGCTTAAGCACGGGGTACCTGGCGGTTAGGCGCTCCAGTTCATTTTTGCAATTTCTTCATTTTTGCTCCAAATTTAACCCTTTTCACTCCTTTTAGCATTTCCCATCCATTTGATTATACTTAAAAGAAAAACACATAAATAACCTTCATTAAAGCACAATATCTCAAAAATAAGTATAAAAATGTGTATAAAAAAACTATATATTTTAGTTGTATCAAAATCCCCTAAACATAAGATGTTACTTATCCTCAAGTGACCCTTTAATCTTTAAAAACCAATATAAGTAGATGATATATATGAGTTTCTTTAGGAGTTTATCAAAATTTTGATGTAGAAATATAATAGTCCAATTTAGAAAAATTATTAGTAAATGAGACAAACTTTAAAGTTCAGAAATTTTAATGTTAAGAAATATAAAAATATGAGTTTTTATCTAATTCAGAAATACTGTAGATTTTCCAAACATAGAGTTTAGGCAATTTATCATCTCCACTTAAAATTTTTTATTAAGCATAATTTTTCTCACTATATTTTATCCTTAAACTTAAAAGTTTCTCAAGTCTTATACTTTAAAAAGATCAGATGTGGAACCAATTTTTGAATAGACACTAATCCTCAAGCTTCTCCTCCCTCTTTCAACTTTTTCTTTTTTTTTATTTTTTCTTTTTCTTTTCTTTTTCTGGCGAGGATCACTATGAAGACAACTCCTTGGGTAATTCCTTGTAAGTTAGTATAGAATTCTATCACCATTGACACAACAACTGCAGCGGTAGTGTAGCACAAAACTTCTCATCGTCTTTGTACAATGATCTTATCAATTGGAGAACTTGGATTAATCAATCCATGATTTACAAAGCCTCTCTCCTTGATTAATCTCTTCATCGTAATGATTTTCTCGTATAATCTCTGCGCTTCAAAACTAATAAAATTTCTTCTATTGAAAACTCCATACCTGGAAGTATTTCTGGAATCGGAGGCCATGGAATTCAAAATTAGGAAGTTTCTGGTTTTCCAAGGCAATTTTTTGGACTTTAAAAACACCTCCCGACGGTTATTATGGGGCGAAATACCCCCAAAGTTTGCTAAATTCATCCTGAACCATGCAAACTGTTGTTGGCACCGTCGACACTCCTGATGGCGCTGTCGGTGCTATGGACTTTCTGCGGGCGCCGTCGTGCCAGAGGCCAAATTCATGTTTTTCAATTTTTTGTGTTCAATTCGATTCCAAATTTTCCTTGAATACCAATAATTATCTTAATTTATGATATTTAAAATTGTGTAGGATTATTATCTACTAATATATAAACACTTATCAAACAAAATAGTAATATATATATATATATATATATAT
>JXCR01141110.1:156882-167253 GCA_002079205.1 Phalaenopsis hybrid cultivar
TTTTGAAAAGATTTAGCATGAAGAACTTAAAAATAAAGGGTGAAAGAAAACATTAAATACATAAAGAAAATACATACCTGTTGAAAGTTCTGACTTGTTAAAATAAATTCCAAAATAGTGCAGGTGCTAATATGAAAAACTATAAGGTTTAAAACATTAAATTGCACATAATATATATAAAATCTTCTGGGAAAGAGTTAATTACAATACATATAACAAAATGCTGAAACTAACAACATAACTAAATTAAATTTTAGAAATAAAAATAGTTTTACAAATTATAGTTTCACATTACAACATAACAACATAGTCTCAAAATCTAATAAAGAGTTTCAGCAATATCAGAAAACACATAACATAGTCACAAAGTACAATCACATATAAACTAACAAAAAGATCACCAGTCATCATCTTCTGCTTCATCAACATCTAACTTTTATTGCTGATATGGAGATAAACAGGGTGAATAGATAACTGAACTGAATGATCACCCCTCAGGTATCTCATTAAAGCATCATCATAAGCAGCATCATATTCAAACTTCTACCGAATCAAATCATCTGTATGAGCATTTCTAGCATCCATGTTCTGTAATCTATGACCCATCCTCAAAATATCCCCATGCTGAATCATCATCTGGTCCAATAGTTCCCTGTTACTGGGGTCACTAGAAGTAGTCTCACTAAAAGTAGTGGTCCTAGAAGTAGAAGGAATATCCCTACCCTTACTTCCAGACATCCAGTCAACATGGAACTCATAAGTCTTAATGTTTGCAGGCCCAATAGGTCTTTGAGGCTCAATCCTCTCCTCATCTGGTCGAAAATCCACTCATGCCTTCTCACAAAGTGTGTAAATAAGAGCAAGGTGTGCCAATCCACCAGTGGTTTGTCTTAGAGCAATAGATCAAGTGTTCATATAAATAATAGAGCCTACATTTATGTCCATCACTTGCTGAATACAAAAGTTCAGGATGGCTCTATCCTTGGTCACCTCACTATAATGGTTTGTTGGAATCATTCTCCTAGAAATAAAATAATGTCAGGCCTTAGAAACTACATTTAGCATAGAAAGTTTAAAGTTGACTTTAACTCCATTCTTTACTTTTCAAGCCCCTTTCTCACTAGTCAGAAAAGAAATTACCTCATCTAAGGCCTCATTTGTAACATAAAATGAATGATACTTCCTTTTTGCTTTAAGTCCTAAAATTAAAAAACCTGCAAGAAAATATAAAAATGCCTTTCATTAAAGTGCAATATCACCAAAAATGAGTATAAAAATGGGTCTAAAAATGCATATATTTTTAGTGTATCACAATATGACCAACATTCACAGCAATACAATCTGCAACATTGCCAACATTACAAGCAACAATATGGTCAACAGTCATTCTAGCAGAGGCCATACCAGATAAATTGAAGATAAGGTCCTTCCATGGCTGAACGTTTGAATAAAGTGTATCACTTTAAGGATGAGGTTATGGCAAAGATGTTTTGGGATTTGATAAAGAATCTTGAATTCATATTATCGGAGCTAAAGAAGCTAGATGAGGTCGATGAGAAGGATTACCCTAGATATTGCCCATATCACAGATTACTTGGGCACATTATAGAGGGTTGTATCAAATTCTCAAGAAGAACTTACAGCATAAGAACGTAATCATCCCAAAAGAAAATCTGGGAGAACCTAAAAGAGGTTATATCAATACATTTTTGGTCGATCCAATTGTTCTAAATAACTCCTATGCAACTAATGTTGGATGGAACATAGTTTTGGTGAATTTTTCAAAGAAAAATTATTAAGTCAGATCTAAACTGCTTTGGTTCAAGCTAGAACATAGAGTACAAGACCTCTCCCCTATCAAGAGATTGTAGGTTTCATCTTTTGATTATTACTGTTGATGAAAAGGGATATCAACAAGATCAATGTTAGCTGTCACATCCCTCCCACCACAATAAAATAAAGAAAAATAAACTTGTTGTTGTTCAGAATCGTTGAATATTTGGAAAGCCTACTTGAAAAAAATTTGTTTCCTAGATTCAGTACATAACTTCATATAAAAAAAAATTACCTGAGAAGAATCATGAGGTGAGCATAAAATTGAAAAATTGGTGTCTGAAATCAGACATTAAAAATCTTTTTAATGTGATACACCAGATATAGTAATTCTCAGTGGAAATAAAAGAGAAAAAACTAAAAAAGTTGTGAAAGGGTTAATTAAAAAAATATGCTCCCTTAGAAAAAGTTTAAAGTGAGCATATAATCAAAAATTAATGTTAGAGTCTCACCTAATTAATAAAACTTGAAAAGCTACCTTAAGAAATTTCTTCTGATATTATACTCTGAAAAGAGTTAAGTGATCTTGTGTCATTTAGTTGGCTATTAATTGGCTTAGAAATATCCCTGAGAAATAAAAACTATTTTTATCACATATTTAAAAGTTTTGAAATATGCTTAGGCCCATAAAGAGGGAAATTAAAATGAAGGACTATGTTTTAGCAGTTAATGGAAATTTGATCCCGAAGTCATATTCTTCATTGCCCAAAAATAACAACTTCAATCTCAATTCAAAGAACATCAAAGTAATTTCTCAATATAACATGAACAATATTTACAAAGTTGGTGATAAAGAAACAATGACTACCACAAATAGAGCTACAAAGTTTCAACCATTTGAGTTGTGATGTCCTTAGAAATAGCTCATTTTTATGTGTATTTGAAAGAATATAGTTTTGATAGTATCTTAAAGAATGTGTTATTTTTACATGTGTCTTCAGTCCATGGACTATACCTCGAGAGATACTACACATCGTGGTGTTTCAAAGACAAAGCCTCGTTCTTACAAATACGGGTGTTGCACTTATCTAAAATTGAGTCTAAATCCTAAAAATATTTAAAAAAAACCTGACAAAACACAAATCAAAATGAATAATAAAAAAAAAAACAACACATCAAACCAAAAAAAAAAAACTCAAAACAAAATCAAAACAATCAAAATCAAAATTTCAAACTTCAAATTATTACATGGTTAGGTTGAGACTTCTCGACCTATCACTAGCATCATCTCTCTCGGCCCGAAGTTTCCTTCCACAAGAACTCTGGGTCCTCTTTTTCATTCAAAAGAGGCTGGCTAGTTCTATCTGCATAAGAACCACACTTTTCTTTGTCTTTTGCCCAGTATGATAGCTGTTTATTTAAAATGGAACCGCACCTTCTCTGCACACACATTCCAACAAAATTACACACTGCATAAATTTTCACAAATTTAACATAAACTTCCCTAAGATCTAACTCCAAAACTACAAATCTCTGCACAAATATGTCAACAAAAGTTTGCACTGCATAAATTTCTATAGACATTCTCCTCACTGCATAAATTTCCATAAAACTCTGCACTTTATAAATTTGCGCTGCAAATCTCTGCACCAAAAATTTTCATAAATTCCATAAAAATTCTGCAAATTTCACAACAATATTTACAAGATTCCACATAAACAATAAAATTCTTCAAAATCTCTGCATTCATAATCTTAGCAAACCATTTACAAATCCCAACAAATTCAAATAATCTTTGCATTCACAATCTTAACAAATAATTTACAAATCTCCACAATCTCTACATTCAAAATCTTAACAAATCATTTAAAAATCTCTAAAAATTTCCATAATCTCCATGACCCGACTTGAAGTTACGCAATTATTTAATTTCAAATATATGGCCAAAAGCTTGACCAAATTTATATTTAGTGGCTAGTATGCAAAATTAAATATTATATAAAGATGATAAAAAAGATTTACACACTAGGGGTACTATGCAGGTATACAATAGTAGTAGAGTCTAATTAACATGTATATAACAAAAAAAATTGCTGAGTACATGAGTTTTTTTTAAACATTACACATGTAAAACAATAACAACATAGTAAAAGAACCAATAATGCAACAACATAGAGAACAAACATTTTAAGCAACAAACAGTAATAAGTCCAAATTACAACAAGTTCACAACAACAAATTCTACACTAAAGAGTTCAAGACATAAACAAAATAAATAAAACACAACAAACATCAAACAATAAAGAAAACAACAATACTAATCCTCTCCATCATCTCCTTCAGTCTCATCCTCAGTCTCTTCCTCATCTTACTTTGTTTCCTTTGGATAAATGAAAGGTACATACTCAGGAAATGGGGAAGTTCCCTCTCCAATCAAATTGGGATCTCTCATCATCTGCAATATAGATTCATAAACACTACTTCTAAAATTGCTCGCCCTCTAAAAATATTCGTCAAAATGCTCCATGTGGGTCGTTTGATCAAACATCTGACCTTGTACAACAGCAAATTCATCTTGCAACTATTGCATTTAATTACATAAATCTTCTAAAGTGACTTTGGATTTAGCAGATGTATGGGAAGTAGAAGCTCTAGAAGTGGAAGGAGTATCTGAAGAACTATCTTCAAAGTTGAACATTAAATGCTTCTTGTAAGCACTAACAATAGATCAACTGATAGGCTTCAGAGGTTGCACCTGTTCTTTCAAACTCTCATATTTGACTCCTGATTTCTTACATAAAGTAAAAAATCATGGTAGGGCCTCTAGAAGAAATATTTTGATAAATTATAGATCCAATATTTATTTTCTTCATCTGTTGAATGCATAAATTCAAAGAAGCTCTATTCTTGGTCACCTCACTAAGATGATTAGTGGGAAGAAGCCGTGCAGAAATAAATAGTGCCATGCTTTGGAGGATGCATTTAACATCAAGGTAGAGAATTTTACCTTATGATTGTTCTTAATTTTCCAAACTCCACTTCTGTCAGTCAAAAATTCTATCACCTCATCTAATTTTGAATCAGAAGTCTTAAATGAAGTATACTCACATTTCATAACATTTGGTAACTAGAATGGAGCATTGATGCACTCACGAGTAACTTTCACTATTCTTCCTCGAACATAAACTTGATCGTCAGAAGCTTCGAGGAAATTGGCATAAAATTCCTGAACAATAGAATGTACTGCTACTGCGGTGAAGTAACAAAAACTTTCCCAGTGTTGGGATATAATTAAGCTTTCAAACACTCCCCCAAAATTGAGAAAAGCCCTCTCCCAAATCAACTTTATATTCTCAAGGAGATCTTTGTATCCAAATTGAGCCTTTATATTGGAAAATTTCTTCGAATCAAACACAAATCTTCGTTTTCCTCGCTTAGTTTTACGAGCCATAATCTATAAAAATTCCAAAAAATTCCACGTAAATTCTAAATAATTTTCTTAAACTCCCAACAATAATTTTTTAAAGTAAAAAACTTTTTACCATTGATTCATCACTCATTTCTTCCAAAAAAAATCTGAAATTTTGGCACATGAGAAATATGAGAAGAACTCATGGTGAAAATACAAAATTTTTTCATTAAAGTGAAGCTCTGACCTTGAGAAGATCAAATCTGAAGTTTTTGAGTCATAAAAGCATTCTAAAATCCAAGATTTGAGAAGCCCTAGAAATCCTCCACACTATTTTTCACGAAATCAGGGAAGAAGAAGAAGATAGTTTGAGTAAAAATCGGGGTTTTGACCCAGATTTTCGGTCCAAATGAACTAACGTTTAGGCACCAATTCATGTGCCTAGGAGCCAAGTTCTCGGGTTTTTGACGCCTAGAAGCAAGTGCCAAGATTTTTTTTTTCATTTTTTCATTATATTTCAACAACGATCACTGTACGCTAAGGCACTGCGAACCCTAGCAAGCTAAATTAAACATGTTTAAACAACTTCAAACACCTAATTTTCACAAAGCACAAACAATCACTTATATTTAAATATAAATCTAGTCCCCATACAAAAACTAATACACCACACCCATAATCTTAAACACAAATTTTGAAATCACTCACAGACTCTTAAGCATTCAAACACTCTAAATACTAGAAAGCCTTCAAGCACACCACAGAGTTAATGCTCACTCAAAACCAAACATTTTCAAATACACAATACAACAACATGCATATATGAAAGCTACTACAAAAAATTACTCCAAATTGTCATTAACCTCACTATCCACTTCTCTAATATCTCCAAGAGATTGATGCACAGACAAGTTTTAGAAGGGATAGTTCGAGAAGTCCTCGAAATCTTCATTGATCCAGCCATTCTTTTTATCATCTGAACTTTTGCATCATGGACTATGACAGTATGATCCGACTGTTGTTTCATTTGTCAATCCAAATGATGGAATTGATCAGTGATACTATTGATCCTATTATGAATCACTGATATCTCCTTCTTTACATTCCCCACTACCTCCAAGATACTTGCAAAATTAGCAGCACATCGAGATGTTGATGAAGTGGAAGGGTGTGAAGATTGATTCATATAATAACTTCCTCTATGCGCCATATAAAGATCAATGTTGTCACATCTCAAGATAGACTGGTCCATGGGCTTCCAGGGAAGAAGTATCTTTTCCTAACTTTTATAGGGGACCTAAGCTTGACAACAAAGTGAGAAAATAACTGCAGAGTGTCCAAGCTCAGTCATAGATCCATTGGGTGCAACTTGAATGATGGATTTATAAATAAGTGTCCCCACATCAATAGGTCTTCCCGTTTGAATACAATAATTGAGGATTGCACTTTCCTTTGTTATTTCCTTGATGTTCATGGTAGGAAGAAATTTAGTAGAAATGAAGAAGTGCCAAGGCATAGATGATGAATTCAATCTTGTAGCAGGAAAACTAACCATGGAATACTTCTAAATTTCCAACACTCATTGATGCTCGTCAGGAATCTGAAGATCTCAGTCAAATTTTATCTTGTAGGAGTAAGGTTAGCAAACTCACAAATTAGCATGCCATCCACCAAGAACAACTCATTGATTCTTGCAGGAGAAAGATACTGACTTACTTAGAACATATACCAATCCCTGATTTAATCCATGAAGATTTTCATAGAACTCCTTCACGACAGAGATCACAGCAGTGACAGTGGTGTAGTAAAACACTTCTTAATGCCTCTACATAATAATTTCCTAGATCTGCCCTCCAGGAAACATGAGTCCTCTTTGTTTTATCAATTTCTTCTTCACTAAATTCCTATCATGAAGTCTCTGTGCTTCTTTTCTTATGAACTTCTTATGATCATAGACTCTAAGAGTTGGACTTTCCAAATCATTGCAATCCATGATTCTTGTCATTCGGTGAGATCTCAAGACTTTTATCACTCCCAAATCTTCTAAAATGGTGAAGAACAAACTCAGTTGAAGGTTTGGAGTTTAAAATGGTGAAAATTGTCAGACAACTGTAAAACCACTCCATTTTATGATCCTGTGATTATGGCGCCTATGCTAGATTTGGGAGCCTAGGTTTCAGGCTCTTTGTATTCTAGCGCTCAGGTGCCAAATTTTGGTGTGTAGGCGCTAGTGTGCAACAAAGAATTGGTTTGTCAAAAGTCCAAATACACGCTTTAACCGCGCTTAAGTCATGAATTAAATTATTTTAAGTAGTAACAACACTTGTGCGACTCTCAAACTCAATCAAGCAAATGCACACAAATAAATCTAAAATAACTAAACTCATTTCATTCTGATAACTATGGGTTACCTCCCATAAAACACTTGGTTTAACGTCATCAGCCTGACGTATCCAAATCTTACTCAGGTTGAACCAACATTAGGATTTCATTAAATAAAGATCTATTTCCAATAAAGGTTTCAACCTATGTCCATTCACTTTGAAAATTTTATCAATTTTTTTATTCTTGATATCCATAGCACCATACGGATAAACATTTATTACAATGACTGGCCCCAACCACCTAGACTTCAGTTTCTCAGGAAATAATTTCAATCTTGATTTGTATAGTAAAACAATTTGTCTAGGTTTTAGATTCTTTATTAAAATCTTCTTACATGCCATAATTTCAACTTTTCCTTATAAATCTTTACGTTCCCACAAGATTCATTTCTAATTTCCTCAAGCTTATTCAATTACAATAATTATCTCTCACCAGCATCTTTTAATTTATAATTAAATTCTTTGATAGCTCAATAACCTTTATGCTCTAATTCTACTTGTAAGTGACAAACTTCTCAAATAAGAGTTTATATGGGGTCATTCCTATAGAAGTTTTATATGTCGTTCTATAAGCCCATAATGCTCCATCTATAGTTTGATTACTCTTGAAGCCCGATTATGTAGGGAAGATACTAGCTCTCACTCTAGAGTTCCATTTTCTCCCTCCACCTGGGGGCTAACATCTCATATCAAAATCTAAAACTATAAATCAAATTGGGGGCTTTAGCTTGTCACTCTAAAGTCATCTAATTCTAAACCTTGAAAAGTTTATTTCCCTATTTATTTGCACTCAACCCCATGAGCTACATTCTCATTCATGAAATCAATATGTGATTCCATCCATTTGTTGACTGAGACAATACCATCTCAGATCTTACAAGTTCTCACAACAAGTATTAAGATCTAAATTAGCCAAATCAAGAAGTAAATGAAGTGCAAGGTTTCAAATCATCACAATTTATTCCAACATTGAAGTCTAATACTTCACATAACATCCTTTAAACACTTAACAACTTATAATTTTAAGGAAAAAGATAAAGAAAACTACTCAAAATCCATATAGAAAGCATAACCATGCATGATTTTAAAAGTAGAAGTCATGACACGAATAAGAAATCTAGATTAAAACCAAGTGTAGTCACAAAGATAAACACTTGTCTCAAATTCTCTCCACCAAATTTCTTGAACTTCCTTTGAATTCTCTTCCTTCAATCGCAGTTCAAACTAACACTCAAAATAAAAAGAAAGTGGCCGGCGGCGGTAGTAACTTGGATGGATGATGGTTGTAAAATCTGATGGGTGGTTGGCCTCTCTTCTTGGATAATCTAAGTTTTTTCTTGTAAAATTTCAAGGGGTGCCTTGGTGTCTCTTCAAAAAGGTTTCTCCATTTAATAAATCTTCTAGAAGTTTCCTTCTCAAAAGCCGATTGAATGAATTTTTGGTTCCATGGAATATTTCTCACGATGTTACCAAGGGTTGCTTTAAACACCTCTTCAAAAATTTATCTAAATTCAATGAATCATCAAATAACTACTTCTGACACTTCAGTGCAGGGTACCTGGTGCTTAAGAATGAGCCTTTAGTGCTTAGGTGTCAGTCTTGGGTGCTTAAGCGCCTTAGTTCATTTTTGCACCTTTCTTAATTTTTACTCCAATTTTGACCATTTTTCACTTCTTTTAGCATTTTTCATCTATTTGATTATACCTGAAAGAAAAACACACAAATACCTTTCATGAAAGTGCAATATCTCAAAAATAGGTATAAAAATGTGTATAAAAACACTATATATTTTAGGTTTATTGTATATCTATCCAAAAAGAAGAAATATATGTGGCCTACTAGCCTATCTAACATCTGATCCAAAAAGGGAAAGAGAAAGTGATCTTTCTTAGTGGTGAGATTTAATTTTCTATAATCAATGCAAATTTTCCATTCAGTGACTTGTCAAGTAAGAATTAATTCAATCTTTTCATTAACAGCTACAGTCACTCCCCCTTTCTTAGAACATAATGGATAGAACTAACTCAAGCACTATCTGAAATAGGAAAAATAATTCCAGCATCTAACCACTTTATAATTTCTTTCTTAATAACTTCTTTCATTAAAGGATTCAATCTTTTTTGGAGGATCAGCCCTCGGTGTATAATTCTCTTTCATTAAAACTCGGTGCATACAAATTGATGGACTGATTCCTTTAACATCAGCTATCGTCCATCCAAAATTTTTTTTATAATTCTTAAAAATTTCCATTAATTTATGTTATTGATCTCCAGTCAGTTTTGAGGATATTATAACAGGTAATGCAGATGAGTTCCCTAGAAAAGCATACTTTAAATGCATAGGTAGAACTTTCATCTTTAGTTCAGGCAGTTTTTCTATTGAATGACTAAAAGATTTGTTGTTTTCACTCATATACGACAACTCAAAATTTTCCTAAACATAATTTGTATCCTCATTAATTTTTTCATCTTTCGGATCAATATTTTCCTCAATCTCAATTTCTTGTTGTTACAATTTATCTTCATAATGTTCCTTGAAATGGCTACTACTTAGTTGATTGATAAGTTCCTTTCTAAAGCACTCATCCCTTCTTCCCTTTATTGCATATTTCATTGCTTTTGATATATTAAATGTCACTTCTTGATCATTGATTCTCATGGTTAACTCACATTTTTACACATCTATCATAGCTCTTTGTCGGTGCTATTTTTGCTTGGAGGAGTTACCCGTAAGAAGCTGTCGGTCACCGGAATCAAAATCTCGTCGCCCGCTTCAGAAGGACGTTTTAATTTACATATATATATA
>JXCR01141110.1:167651-179434 GCA_002079205.1 Phalaenopsis hybrid cultivar
GACATCTGTTTGGTCTGCGAAACCTTTTTATTTTTTGGCAAGTTTCCTTATTTAATATAAAGAATTAAATAGGATTTATATTAAGCTGGGTTTGGACATGCTTCTTATAAGGGCAAGCCCCTATAGTTAATTACATCTTAAATGACTAAATTCACCTAACAAGACTCTCGATAAAAATCAAGAAATATTATCTTCAGGGAATTTAAAATGGTAGAACTTTTCAATGAGATCGGACGTAGAGGTGTGAAAGGGGATTGGTCCAAATTTGGAACATTTTGTTGTAGAGTCCAAAGGAGGAAGAACTAGAGGAAGTAATGGATCCAGAAGGGAACCTCGATGACTTCCCAAGCTATCCTAATGTTCGGCTTCATTTCTGAGGAGAATTATTTAGGTGTTTCATCCTGCCAATTTTATTAGTTAGGGCTTACATTTGTGTGGAAATATCACACAAATAGCCTGGAAGATGTGAGGGTTTAGGTTGTGACAAACGAAAACCTCGGAATCCTAAGACGAGTTAGGACTTATATTGTATAGCATGGCTATACAAAAAGCCTAAGGATAAGGTGAGGATTTACGTTGCATAAGCAAGCAACCTCAAAGTCCTATGGCTTTGTTGTTTATATCTAAGGAAGGAAGATTGGTTTAGTTAGGGAAGATAGGTTTTGCTATTGAAGATGGTCGTGCTCCCCACCATGCTAGCTCCAAGCACTTTGCTGTGATGAGTTTGAGTTTTCTAATGTGTCAAGTTATGATGTTAAATCAAGTGGCCCTATGGTTGAAGTTCTTTAAATTTTTATGGGGGCATGTTAAAGTTGATTAGAGCAACACCGGTTAGGATCCTACGGTTCCCTCATTCCAACACCACTATTTTTTATTGGATTCACTTAATCCAAATGAATTTACTAAACTCAAATTAATGAGTTCCATAATTTCATTTAGATCATGGGAAGCCTCGTTAGCAACCGTAGGTTACCTCCTCTGAGGGATTCTCGATCATCCGATAGAGACATTTTAATTTAGTTACAAATGTAGTTTTGTGAGGTTTGTGATTAAATCTTGAGTTGTCTTATATTTTGAATGTTGTGGGGGTGAATTTTATCTTGGTTGATTTTAGTTTTAGTTTTGGTTTTGATTTTGTGGATATCCTAATAATTTTAGCTTTCATGCAGGGTGGCATCATTGTTTATCATGCAAATTTACAGGTATTAAAATACAGTATGAAAGTACAAAAAAGACAATGCTAAAAACTGTAAAAGCGTATGTGGCGAGTCTTCTTGTTCCACCACCTAAAACTCAAAAGGCATGTTAAGGCAGTTTATATGAAGTAGGGAAGTAAAATTTTGATGACCTATCTAACCTTAGGTCATATCTTGGTAGGTCCTTAGGAGTTTAATTAAGGATGATGTTGTCAAGCAAAACATATTAAGTTTCGTAGATCTCTAAGGCATCCAACAGGTTAAGAGGAAGAAGCAGGTTCATGCTTCCCTCTTATCACCTAGTGAAAAGTCCCAAGTTCTTTTAAACTTATTATGTTGCTTAATAATTCATCCTATAAACACTCTAATGCTCAATGAACATTGATGTCTCAATGATCCCTAAGAGTAAGGTGATTATCATTTGTAATTTAATTTTGAAGATTATGTGGGTGAAGACCCTTTAAAGAGGCAATTTAGTGTTATTGGAACACTTAACCAAATTTTGGTCCTAATTGGGCTTGTAGTGTTTGAAATATGTCTTAATTTTAATTGAGTTTGTTTTTATAATCCTCAATTAAATGAAACTTGATTTAGCCTAAGTCACTACTAAGCCCTTAAGACCTAGGTGAGTGTCTTATTTAAATGAAACTTGATTTAGCCTAAGTCACTACTAAGCCGAAGACCTAGGTGAGTGTCTTAATTAGTTTTGAAAAGGTTAAGCTTTAGGTGATCATGACTCATATTTGAAATTCATTTGAAAATCAAAAATAAGGCTATTAAATTAGTGAGTTATTAACACCCAAAATCATACCCCTAAATCTAGGATCATTTTATTTAATAAACTTCCAAATTTTGATAATTTAGAAATTTATCAACTTATCTTTTCAATTAGGAAAGTGAGGTTGGTTTCTACCAATTAACCTCTTATGTTTCAAACATCCAAATTAAGATCAGAGGTTGCCCACTTCTCTCCTTGAATTAAGCGTAAATGTTAATTAAGGCTAAATTTCCAAAATTACACATTTGCCCCTAAGGTTTTATCACTTCATAATTTATGAAATTCAATTAAAATGACTTTGAAATGTTTATCCTACCTCATTCATGGGTTAATTAAGACATCAGAGGAAAATATGAGATTTTTTGAAATTTAATTTAATTTGTATAATTATTTTCATGTAAAAATAGGATTTTTCAAAGAAAATTTCTAACATGACTAAGGTAAATCCTAATCCCTTGAGATTTTTACTGGAGGTAGACCTAAACTAGAGAAGCCTGTGGACCTAATTTCATGATTTTTTGAATTTTATTTAAATTTTATAAACTATTTTAAGTTATGGGGTATTTATTAAATATAAAATATTTTAAATGGAGAAAATTAAGTTTTATATTTTTGAAAAATCCTCCTAAGGTCAGAGAACTCAGAGGAGAAAATTTTATATTTTTGTGAGCTTTATTTGATTTATTGGAATTATTCCTAGTGAAAACCCATTTTAGCCTTTAAAAAATTATTTTTTAAGCTTTGAAATTTAGTATCTTTATTTAGAAAATCTGGAAAAATAT
The DNA here is from genome assembly GCA_002079205.1 of Phalaenopsis hybrid cultivar. Classification (NCBI taxonomy): domain Eukaryota; kingdom Viridiplantae; phylum Streptophyta; class Magnoliopsida; order Asparagales; family Orchidaceae; genus Phalaenopsis; species Phalaenopsis hybrid cultivar. Next base: position 170,408 of record JXCR01141110.1, read on the forward strand.
TCTAATTATTTCTATGTGCTTAGGAAGAAATTTAGAACATTTCCATAAATTTTATTATTTTTGTGATTTTTATGGATTTTTAATTATTTAAATATTTTAAAAAGTAGGTTAAAACACATTTTCATTTCAAACTCCATTTTATTTTTAGAAAATACCCCTAATCACAGAGAACTCAAAAAACTCAGTTTTAAAATTTTTTTAAGTTATATTTTAATTATTAAAAAATTATTTTAGTGCCAAAAATGTTATTTATCTTTAAAAATCAATTTAAGTTACCAAATGAACTCAAAATGCTTTAAAATTTTTAGGGTGAGTTCTCTAGATCCTAAACAATAGTGGAGATCAAAAGTCAAGTCATTTCGTTGTTTGAATTTTTCAAAATTAATTATCTTAGTGATTTAGGGTTTGTGAAAATTATGTATATTTTGAATGACTTGACTCATGAGAAATTTTCCTAAAGGCTCTCTAGTCCTCATAAACCTTTCAAAATTTTCTTGGATTTTTCTAAGGAACATGCTAATTTCCATGATTATTTTAACCAAATAATGCACATAAACTTGAAAAATATGATTCTCTGTCTAGAGACCTCCTCTAACTTTGGAAAAATCAAGGAATGTTTCCTAAGATAGAGGCAACAAAATGCTAAAATTTCAAGCAATAGTGATATTCCTATATGCATGGAGAATCAAAACATTCAAATCAGTGTTTAATTAATTAAAAATAAAATATGAATCACTTGGACTTAAAATTATTTCCACATTATTCTCCTCTGTTCATTGAGCAAGTGGGTTTTTTTATTTTATTTTTATGATTTATCTACACCAAGATATGAATTTCTAAGGCTAGGGATAATTTTCTGATTTTTTTAGTCCTTATTTATCTATTTAAACGTGCGGCGCCACATCAACCTACGGTGGCTCCAAAGCTCCACACGGCACGCTCCTATTTGATGTTGTCGTCCACCTCAGCACTGACTCAGCCCGCGGTTTATGTTCCGAAGTGCTGTCCGACTTCATCTCGACCGTCCATATGATACAAGCTTGATCGAAAGGTGCTCTGTCATCATCCCCGATAGCTTAGCCCGAGAACCGACCATCTTTTAGCCTTAATATCTCTCTCATTTCTTAACCAAATTGGATGAAATTTTTTTAAAATGCTCCTCTAGACTAGAGGAACATATCCATACAGTTATGATGCCATGAAATCAACTCAAAAGAAATGGAGAGTTCAAATAGGCTCGGCAGGAAGAGAAGTTTTATACCTTTGCTCTGAGAAGTGAAGCTTCAATCAGAGAGTCTTGGCACGTTCATTGTGATCCAAAGAGGCTAGGGATTGAGTCTCTGTTCTTAGTGTAAGGCCTAGGCATGATTTCAATTGCGACCGGATTTGAGTGTTGGTCTAGAGCTATGGTAGAGGCTCTGTGAGAGGGGAATTTGATAGGGCTTAAGCTTCTTTCACTGTTTTGAAGGTGTAGGTGAAGTTAACTTGAGTTTGGTGGACAATGGAGATGTATTGGGCTCTGTCCTAGTTTCTGGCAAGATTTCGAGCTCAAAATTGAACTCAGGCAATGGAAATTGGTGAGGGAAAACCATTGGAATGCACTGAGGGGATCTTAGGAAGCTCTGTGGTCAATTTGGAAAGGTCTCTCTAAGAAATTTTTAGCTCCTCCTCCCATGTCCGTGGGAGGTGCTTTTTATAAAAATGGTTAAGGGGTGGCTGTCATGGCCAATTAGGGGGTGCATTGTGCTGCTTAGGTGGAGGGCAGATGAGCTCTACAACTTAATTTGGCTGATCTGGCCTCTAGGTTTGATTTGGGTGAAGTTTTATGCGGGTGGATCTCAATTTTGAGGTTCTCCGGTGACTAGTCTTGCCGACCATGGCAGGGGGAGATGGCTAGGTGCTCAGGGCATCCAGGGGAATCTATCAAAGCAATTTAATGCAATGGGGTTTAGTTTTGCTAAGGGTATCTTAAGCATGTGTATTTTTGGAAATAAGATCCCTTAATTTGGGGGACTTTTGGTCCATGGCTCATTTAGCTTGGGTTAGATGGGTTTTGGCTCAGTCTTAGGGTCTAACCAATGGCTGAGGTGGAGTTAATTTGGTGACTTTGGTCAGTTAGGCCATTTTTAATGCATGGGTTCAATGTGGGTCCAAGTGATCAAAGCTTGGGTATGGGCTAGGTTAGCCATCTCAATTGACCCAATGGATTGATCAACATTGTGTAGATTATTGTTATGAAGATTTTTAATGAAGGGTTGAAGTGATTTTGAGTTCAATTGGTAGGTCAATTTGAGGGATTTTTGAAATTTGGTCAATTTGGGCAACTTGGGTTAGACATGGGTCTAGGTTGGGCTACCCTTGGGCTAAGTCCAAATTAAATGGTCCACATGATCAAGGAAGATTTTTTGAAGATTTTTCATGAAGGGATGGAGTGGAAATCTTGGGGTTAAGGCCCTCAATTTGGTGAGATTTTGAGACATGGTCAATTTGGGGTAAATTTGGGGCTTTTGACTTATGTTGAAATCAAATGAAATTGAGGCCTCAACAAGGGCAATTTAAGGTTAATTTTGATGTATGGGGGTGTTATGAAGGTTTTTTAACACAAATTGTGGCAAATGGAGTAGGTCATGGGTTCAATTTGGTGGAACCAAGTCATAGGGCCAAAATTGGGTTTTTGGTTTAGCTCTAAATTGGGTTCAAATCATGGACCAATTAAGCTGGATTTAGTTTATATTGGTCACATCAAGGGTTAATTTGAGTTTAGAATTAAATTTGGGGTAAATTGAGACCAATTGCATTTGAGCTAATTTGCGGAAAATATGGGCTTTTAAAGGGCAATTTGACAGTTTTGATTAAAGATGGTCAAATTGGCCAAATTGGGTCATGTGATGGTTGAGAAAAATGAAATTGGGAATATTTGGGAGGTATTGGTAATTTTTGGGAATTTTTGGAATTTTTTAAATTTTGGGGTAAGGAGGGGTATTTTGGTAATTTGGCCAATTTTGGTGACTTTGGGTAGTTTGGGTGTTTTGGGAGAGTTGGAATCTCAACCACCATCAATAAGCCATGGAACAATGGAAACCCCATTTTGGGTCCTCTATGTAGCGATCTTAGCCAAACTCTAGCCTAGGGCTAGTGGGTTTAGGGGACCACCTACATGAGTCTCCCAAAAGTATCAAGGGACCAGAGCTTAGAAGCTTTACGATTGTGAGTGATTGTGAGTGTAAGTGATTGCAAGTGAGTGCCTTAGCCTTAGACCAACACCCATGGTCAACCCTAAGGTCTAGCAATCCTAAGGGTGACTCTCCTTGAGCTCCCCCATAATGACCCCACCTACTAAGTGCTAGAGGTTAGGACCAATATGTGGAACTTCAAGTTGAGTAAAGAAGAGTGTAGAATTTCTAATTGTGAGAGTTTCATGTCTAGTTTTCTAAGAATAGTCAATAAAAAATTCCTATGGCTATACCTTAGGCTAATAAAGAGAAAAGACAAAACCTCAACTAAAAGTGAGGTCAACACTCTTCCAGTAGCAAGAAAAGGTCTCCCTAAAATGAGTGGGATTTCATTATCTTCCTCCATATCTAATACAATTAAATCAAAAGGAAAGATAAATTTATCTGCCTTGACTAACACATGTTATATAACCCCCTTCGAATAAGTAATTGATCGATCAGCTAACTAAGGAGTTACAAAAGTGGGAGAAATCTCTTTTAAGTCTAACCTTCAAAACAAAATATAGAGGCATATAGTTAATGCTAGCCTCTAAATAACATAAAGGTTTCCCATAAAATCCATTTCCTATAGCACATGGAATAGTAAAGTTATCAGGATCTTTTAGTTTCTGAGGAAGTTTCTTCTGAATTATTATGTTATACTCTTCACTGAGAGCAACTGTCTCATTGTCTATAAACTTCCACTTCTTACTAAGAATATCCTTCATAAACTTCACATAGCTCGACATCTGTTCCATAGCTTCAGCAAATGGAATATTAATAGTTAACTTCTTAAATATTTCCAGAAACTTTGAAAAATTTTTATCCAATTTTTATTGTCAAAGTTTCTAAGGAAATGGAGGTGGCGGTCTTTATTAATTGATCTTCATTAGAGAAATAGGTTTTTCTAGATTTTGAGGATTATCTTCATTAAACTTTTCAATTTCATTTCTCTCTTTCTCAACTTTAGTCTCTTTCTGAACTCTCCTCTCAAATTCTCTTTAATTAAACAGCTTTAATAGGTTCTTTGTTATGGTCTTTAGGATTAACTTCATTATTACTAGGATGACTTTCTTGAGGCCTACTGCTAAGGGCATTCGAATTTTGTCCTAGCCAATTTTCCATATTTCTAATCATTGCTCCTAAACCTTGTAATTGATTTTTCATATGTAACACCAATTCTTCTATAAACAACTTATTCTCTTTAATTTGTTGATTACTATTAAATCTAAGAGGATAAGTTGGTCTATAGTTAGTACTACCCTGGCTATTCTAGTTTTCTAATGGTCTCGCTTGATTGTTTCCCCATTGCTGGTTAGTTCCACCAAAATTTTTATTCCAGTTAAAGTAAAGGTGTTTTTTCCAACATAGACTGTAAAAGTTAGAATAGGGATTATTAGGTTTACTGTTAATTGCATTCAAAATCTCAAATTTAGGAATGTTGGAATCAATCATTTGTCCAAATGAATTTTCTCAATCACTTGAGGTTTTTGAGATAAATTCATTCGCAATTGATCTAAATTTCTTGATATTGCAGTAACTTGAGATGTTAACATAAAAATAGCGTCAAAATCATGAACACTAGCTATTCTTTTATGATTTACCCATTCAGAAGGCCATTGAAAATTATTTGTAGTCATTTCTTCAATTAAATAATATGCTTCATCAAAAGGTTTTAACTTACATGATCCACCAGTAATAGCATCATTAATAGATCTCAAAGGTTCTATTATAAAATGTTCTAATTATTTAACCAAGTTAGTTCCACCATAGCTCTAGACCAACACCTAAAATCGAGCTTGGTCGAATTCATACCTAGGCCTTACACCAAGACTAGGGACTCAACCCCTAGCCTCCTTGGACCCCAACGAACGTGTCAGGTACCTCTGATTGAAGACTCCCTTCTCAGAGCAAAGGTATAAAACTTCTCCTCCTCCCGAGCTTATTTTGATTCTCTATTTACTTTGGCTTGATTTCATGACACATTAGCCTTATGGATGTGTTCGTCTCACTAAGACGAGCATTTTAAGAAAAACATTCACTAAATTTGGTTGAGAAATGAGAGAGATCTTAAGGCTTGAAGGTGGACGGCTCTCGGCCTAAGTCATTGGGGACAATGACCACGCGTCGTTCGATCGTGCATGTATCAAATGGATGGCCAAGATGAAGCTGGACAACGCTTCTTTACATAAACAGCGGGACCCGTGGCTGCTAGCGTGGACGACAGCGTCAAATAATAGCTCGTCGTGTGGAGTTTCGGAGCTGCCTAGGATCTACATGGCGCCACATGGATAAGTAGAAAAATAGGGCCTTTTCTATTTATTTAAACTCCCCTAACTTAGAAAATCCATAACTTTGTGTAGAAAAATCACAAAAATAAAATAAAAATACCCTTACTCAGTAAATAGAGGAGAATAATGTGGAATAAATTTCAAGTCCATTTGATGCATAAAATATTTTTAATTAATTAAATACTGTTTGGAGATCATTTGATTCTCCATGTATATTGACACATCACCTTGGCTTGAAATTTTGGCATATTGTAGCCATGCGTATTATCACATCACCTTGGCTTGGAATTTTGACATATTGTAGCCTCTATAAGGGGGGACATTCTCTGATTTCATCACTTGGCTTGAAATTTTGGCATGTTGTAGCTTATCAAGGGAAACATACTCTGATTTTTAAGTTTTGGCATGTTGTAGCCTCTGTCAAGGATCCTATACAGAGATACTTATTTTTCAAGTTCTTGCACATTATTTCCTTAAAATAATCATGAAAATTAGCATATTGATTATAAGTTATTCCACATTATTTCTTTAAAATAATCATGGAAATTTAGCATATTGATTAGAAAATCCTAAAAAAATTTTGAAGGTCTACCATGACCAGAGAAACCTTTGAAAATAATTTCATGGGTCAAGTCAATTAAAACGCAAGGTTCACTATGGCTAGAGGAGCTTTCGAAAATAATTTCATGGGTCAAGTCATTTAAAATGCACTTAGATTTTACAAACACTAAATCACTAAGATAATTAATTTTGGAAAATATAAACATTTAAATGATTTGATTTTTTATCTCCACTGTGATTTATGATCTAGAGAACTCATCATAAAATTTTCAAAATATTTTGAGTTCATTTGATAACTTAAGTTGATTTTTAAAGATAAATATCATTTTTGGCACTTAAATGATTTTTAAAAATCAAAATATAACTCAAAAAATTATAAAATTTAGTTTTTTTGAGTTCTCTGTGATCACGATTATTTTCTAAAAATAAAATAATATTTAGGATAGAAACTTGATTTTTAGCGCATTTTAAATATTTAAAATAATTAAAATTTCATAAAAATCACAAAAATAATAAAACTCATGGAAATATTCTAAATTGATTCCTAATCACTTAGGAACAATTAGAATATTTTTCCTGATTTTCTAAATAAATATATTGAATGAATCTTAAAAATAATTTTTAATGGCTAAAAATGAGTTTTTCATTAAAATAATTCCAATAAATCAAAGAAAAATTAGAAAAATATGAATTTTGCTCCTCTAGGTTCTTTAATCTTAGAGAGATTTTTCAAAAATACAAAACTTAATTTTCATTATTTAAAATATTTTATTTTTATTAAATAACTCAGAACTTAAAATAATTCTAATAAATCACAGAGAATTAAAAAAAAATTATGAAATTTGGTCTAATGGCTTCTCTAATCTAGGTTTACCTCCATTAAAAATTTCAAGGGATTAGGATTTACCTTGGTCAAGTTAGGAATTTTCTTTGAAAAATCCTATTGTTGCATGAAAATAATTATATAAATTAAATTAAATTTTCAAAAATCAAATTTTCTCCTCTGATGTCTTAATTGACCCATGAATAAGATAGGACAAAAATTTCAAAGTCATTTGAATTGAATTTGACAAATTATCAAGTGTTAGAGCCTTAGGGACAAATGTGTAATTTTGGGAATTTAGCCTTAATTAACATTTAGGCTTAGATCAAGGAGGGAAATGGGTAACCTCTGATTTTAATAAATTTATTTGATGTTTGAAACACAAGGGGTTAGTTGGTAGAAACCAATCTTACTTTCCTCGTTTAAAAAATAAGTTAATAAATTTCTAAATTATTAAAATTTGGAAGTTTATTAAAATTAAATGATCCTGGACTTAGGGGTATGACTTTTGAAGCCAATAATTAATCAATTTAATACCCCTATTTTNTATGAGACATCAATGCTCACTGAGTAATAAGGGTATTTACAGGATGAACCATTAAGCAACATAACTTAGGGATAATTAATACATCAATGTTCACTCAATACTCACTGAGTAATAAGGGTATTTACAGGATGAACCATTAAGCAACATAATAAGTTTAAATGGACTTTTCACTAGTTGGTGAGAGAGAGGCATGGACCTGCTTCCCCCTCTTAGCTTGTTGGATACCTCACACTCCTATTAAACTTAACTAATAAGGGTATTCACAGGATGAACCATTAAGCAACATAATGAGTTTAAATGGACTCGAGGCAAGTTGGTGAGAGGGAGGCATGGACCTGCTTCCTCCTCCTAACTTGTTGGATACCTCAGAGGTTTAATATACTTTGACTCAAAAAAATTATCCTTAATTAAACTTTTAAGGTCTCACCAAAATACAACATAGAGTTAGGAAACAAAAAAATTATCCTTAATTAAACTTTTAAGGACTCATAAAATACAACATAGAGTTAGGAAAACCACCAAAGCTTTACTTTTCTTGCTCTTCATAAATGCCCTCACATGCATTTTTAAGTTTTAGGTGGTGGAAATGACATAGGAAAACCACCAAAACTTTACTTTTCCTGCTCTTCATAAATGCCCTCACATGCATTTTGAGTTTTAGGTGCTGGAATGAGAAGACTCGCCAGGTACGCTTTTACAGTTTATAACACTGTCTTTCTTGTGCATATTTCCTTACATGCTTTATGCTTACGTTGTTTCTTTTTATACTTGCATGTATGAAAATAACATAAACTTGCATGTTAACCAAAACCAAAATTGAAACCAAAACTAAATCCAACCAAGCAAAATTCACCCCCACAACATTCAAAATATAAAATAACTCAAAATTTAATCACAAACATCACATAAAACTACAACTTTAACTAAATCAAGACGTCTCTATTGGATGATCGGGAATTCCTCGGAGGAGGTAACCTACGGTTGCTAATGAGGCTTCCCACGGGCTAAATGAAATTATGGAACTCATTAAGTTGAGTTTAGTAAGTTCATTTAGACTAAGTGAATCAAATAGAAAATAGTGGTACCGGAACGAGGAAACCGTAGGATCCTAACTAGTGTCGCTCTAATCAACTTTAATATGCCCTCATAAAATTAAAAAAACTTCAACCATAGGGCCACCTTATTTGATATTATAACTTGACACACTAGAAAACTCAAACTCGTAGCGGTGAGGAACTTGGAGCTAGCATGGTGGACAACACGACCATCTTAAGCAGCAAAACCTATCTTCTCCAGCTAAACCAATCTTCCTTCCTTAGACTTAAACAACAAAGCCATAGGACTTCAAGGTTGCTTGCTTAAGCAACGTAAATCCTCACCTTATATTTAGGCCTTTGTATAACCCTGTTATATAATATAAGCCCTAACTCGTATTAGGATTCCGAGGTTGTCGTTTGTCACGACCTAAATCCTCACATCTTCCAAGCTATTTGTGTGATCATTTCACATGAATGTAAGCCCTAACTAGTAAAATTGGCAGGATGAAACACCTAAATATTTCTCCTCAAAACTAAAGACAAACATTAGGATAGC
>JXCR01141110.1:179561-232446 GCA_002079205.1 Phalaenopsis hybrid cultivar
GATCGAGCCTCATCCTCAAGCCTTGTGTTTATCCTTTGGGATAGATACAGGATTTGAGGTACAATACTCTTTCATTTTAAACTATGAAAAATATGGGGTCAGTTTAATTTCATACTTCAACGTCCTTCCGAAGTGGGCGATGGGATTTTGATTCCGGTGACCGACAGCTTCTTACGGGCAACTCCCCACAAACCCCTCAACACCAAAAATAGCGCCGACAGTACGGTTCCCTATAAAATAACACTCTAATATACTACCTTGCATATCAAGCCTGCAAGCACACCAAAGAGTGCAAAATTGATGCATAACTAAAACAAATAAGTCAGCAAAGAATAATAGTCAGAGGCATCAAAATAGCTACCTTGCACCCTAAATCCTAGCCTAGCACATAATCTAATGAGAAGTGTCCTAACTAGTATCTAAATGCAGGGTAAATCTCAAGGTATATATGAATTTGACGAGGTCGTCGCACTAACCCCGTCCTAAAGATCCAAGGGATGTAAAGGGTATCACCCATGATGGAAGTTGAAAAAGTTAGCCTTACATATGGTTTAGTTTACTACATACATAATTTTAAAATTATATAAAAAATAGCAAAATATATGTTTTTGTTTTAAAATAAGGGCCACCAAATGTGGGTGGTAACATGTAAGATGACATGAGTTAGATCCCTTGGATCCTTAATCTAGACTTACTCGTATTGATCCCGATTTCTTAACTCACAATGCTCGTTCAGATCGATCGGGCAAGCAATGCTCGTTAAGGCATCGTGACCAACATGGGGTCACTCGCCTATCAAGCTTGGTTTGTTATCCACACACTCATACAAATGCAAATGCAAAAAGTCCTAAGATAAAAGCCGTGAGGCATGTGTTTTGAAGACAATGACTCAAGAGAGGGCGTGCAGTGGAGGTATCAACCCATAAGAGTGAGTGTGTTGTGGAGGAAGTGACATGAAAGATGAGTGTGTCGTGGAGGTTGTGGTTTTAAGAATTAGTGTGTCATGAAGATAGTGATTCAGAAGGGTGGGCGTGTTACAGATGGAACACCTAAAGAATGTGTATGCTGTGAAGGCAGTGACCCAAAAAAAAGTTGGGCATTCCATGGAGGCAGTGGCCCGAAGAATGAGTGTTCCATGGAGGGAGTGACCCGAGAGAGTAGGCATGCTTTGGAGGTAGCAACCAAAATAATGGGTATGTGATGGAGGCAGAGGCTCAGAAAGGTGAGCTTGTGGTGGAGACAATGACCCAAAGAATGGTTGTGTTGTAGATACAGTAACCAAAAGGGTGGGCATACCATGAAGGCAACAACCTAAAGGAATGGGTGTGTTGTGGAGGTAGCGACCCAAAAGGGTAGGCATGTCATGGAGGCTGTGGCTCAAAGGATAAGTGTGTTATGGAGGCAGTGACCCAAAAGGGTAGGTGTGCCCATGGAGCTAGTGGTTTAAAGGTTGGGCATGTTGTAGGGCGTTGACTTGAAGGGTTGGGTGTGTTTTGGAGGTAGCAGCCCAAAGAAAGGATGTGCAGTGGAGGCACTGACCCAAGGGTGAGTATGTCATGGAGATAGTGACCCAAAAGAGTGTTGATCCTCATTGGGGAGAATCATTTGAATGGAGTTAGTGCAAAAATGAACTCTCAAAAAAAAACTCAAGCATATGACAGATATTATGTAAGATGTAATGCAAGACATATAACATAAGAGGTATTATGTTTGGTTGCATAGGGTATATGACATTATTGAGGAGAATTACACATTGTCGTACTAACTAATAACAACTAGACACACATACAAATGGTAAGAACATACATGGTATGGTGCACCATGCAAGAAATTAAACAGACACTAATGCACATGCAAAACATATACTATGCATGCGATTGATCAACCAAGCCAAGGCGGCCGATCAGATTCAAGTGATCTGTTGACCTGATCTAGGCGGCCAGTTGGACCAGAGTTATCAGTCAAACGGGCCAAGGCAGCTGGTCAGACTTACGTGATAAGTTTAAGCTTATTTCAAAATTAACATAGTCACATACTTCTAGAAATATTTCCTACCCAACTCCACCCCTTAATTTAGGAATCCTTCTAACTCAAGTAAATCAATATAAGTCTACCAATTTGTTTACCTAGATCAGATCTTAAAACTTAACTTCCCCAATTGATCAAACTCATTTAACTCATATTAAACCCTTTGATTCCACCATGATTTTAAATCAAAGCTCTTTAATCATCATCAAGTCCAAGTGTTGTAAGGAAATCTTCCTCCCAAGGTGAAATCCCTCTTCTTGAGCCTTTCGACTGCACATTGTCATTGGGATGTATGTTAGAACCTTTAAGCTTAATTCTTTTGAATTCTAAACTCAGATGCATTCATCATCTTTGAAATCTCAATTATAAAAATATAATTTTAAAATATAAGATAAGTAATATTTTAATTGAGAGTTTTCTCTTAACTATAAGGGTTTGCCCTTTTAGGGATATCATGCCTCATAATAAAAAAAAACCTTATATTACCCTAGTAAGGTAGGGGGAAAACTCCTGGTTCACATAGACCTATAATCTTATCTTCATCATCTGAATGATTAGGTCTATTTTTAGGAATATTTCTTCTCTGTTAGGTGGTATATTATACTTTAAATGTTGTATTCAATCATCTAGGTAAAAAATTTTCAAGGTATATAGTGGACACAACAAAATCGAAAAAGATAAGAATATTTTGCCATCTATATTATGTGGTAAAACAAATACATGATGCCCATCATTTAGTTGGGACCAATTTTTATTAGAAACGAAACCATCACATTTATTGGCTCTCACAAAGCTCAAAAGATCCATTGTTCTCTTTTTTTGGTAGTTGGTACAACCTTCTGTACAGGCAGCAACCCTCTTTTAGCTTCTTGGCTATGTCTTTTGGCCAAGTTCAGTGGTTTCAAATGGTTGGGTCACTAATCTTTATTGATTGACAACTCGAGGGCATAAATTGTTGGTACACCTTTCTACATGGGTGAATGTTCTTCTTGGTGTAACTGATCGACAAGGCTTACATCATTTATGTCATTTTCTGACATGGTCCAGTGTAAGCTCATTTTATTTCATCTCTTGATTTTTTAATACCACCTACGTGAAGTGTATAAGATAGTTTTTGAGTCCTACCACTGGCTAGGTTTATGCTATGATGTTTGTTGGACGTTTCTTCTCCTCTTCAAAGGTTAAAAGGATTTGACGCTTAAGGTCACTAGTGTGTATCAATGCAATACAACTTTTTATTTCTGATTCTTAGAGATCATTTTATAAAGTTATCTTCACGACATCATGGTGACCTCTTTATGATGGTTGTAGAATGGATTCTTACATTTTGACATTTGTTTACATGTAGCATGCTTGTGTTCCCCACCTATTTAAGTGGGATAACTTCTTCTGACATGTATGTTTTGCATGAGTGACATGCATTTGCATGTACTTTTACTCTGTCATTTTCAATTTGTACCTTGAGTGAGTTTAGGTTTTACTTCCAAAAAGCTCTTAAGTTTGCATTATGTATGTATTTTTGGATTTATCCCCTTATAAGAAATTTAACATAGTGTTAGTGTATTTTGGAATTTATCCCTTAATGCACATCCTTTGTGACCTGATTCATGCATCACTGGTGTGTTCATACATGTCGAGTCTTACTTTTTTAAGAAAAACCCTAAATCTCATTGTACCACATAGGTCTGGGTCCCATGAGTTTGCATGTCGTGGTGGTACTCAAACGACCCATAAACTAACTTATGGTGATAATAGAGAAACAAGCATTACTCTTCATCTCGTTTGGTTGAGTAATGTGAGCTATTCTATTATTACTAGATTTCATAAGATTATTTCAAACATAAGCTTAGGTTAACACTCATCACTTGTCATGACAGGGATTAGTTCATTCAAATGATTGGAATGGGGCCAGCTTGGTAACCCTATTAAGATCCTATGAGATAGGCCTTAGCCCCTGTAGTGCATGACTTGCTCATAGATGTATGTATAGGAAACACCTTATAATTCCTATTTAGAATTAAGGTAGACTTTAGTTAGAGATTTTCATACACTATTATTGTTCCTTGGTGTCTTTTGTGCCCTTTAACATGCTTTGTTGAGTTTGAGACTTGCACATAGCATATTATGGATTTTTTTCCTTACAAGATGCATTATTCAATAGAGAGGAGCTTAATAATGAATTAAACTAATACATTCTTCACAGGTGCTACTTAGCTCTTTTTTTTTGTCGAATACTCCCATTTTTACATTGCATGAGATGGCCTGTATTGACTTTTGTTTTGCAGGTTTAGTCCTTTTTGTATATTTCCTCCATATACTTTTAGAGTCCCTTAAGTCTATACGAAAATAAGGTACACTCATGGGTTTTGAATCCTGGAGTGAGGATTATATGGCAAGAACTAGGAGTTGTTTGCTTATACCTCATACTTTAATTTCAGATTAAACATTTGTTATATAATTTTGGGATCGGGTATGTATATACAAAACTTGAATGCCCCTTATATTGTTCTAGATTTTGTCCATTTATTTTTTAGCATTTTATTTCTTCCCTCATTTTTAAGTGTTTTTTTAGTGGAGGGTGACCAAGAAAGGAGGATTGAAAAAAATGACATACACTAAGGGTGCGTTGAGAGCCCATTAATATGACAAACAACGCATTTGGGAGCTTCCTTTTTGTGTTTATTTTTCGTCGACGGGCTACTAATTCACAAAAGCAGAAACCAAGGGGAGCTTGTGCATTCGGCGGTGGGAGTCGCGTTGTATGTAGTAGTTAACGTCGCTGCCCCTCTTCAATTTATGGAAATCCTGACCATATTTGTGCAAATAGCCCACACCCCTCCCCTCATTCGTCACATTTGTTTTTAGGGATAAAACTTGGTTGAGCTCCCCTCCCTCTGTTATCGGTGTCATCGACTAGCTGCCACCCTCTGTAGAAGGTTTTTCCTTTATGCCTTTTTTGAGTTTTCAATTTCCCTCTGCTTCATTGCCTCGTTCTACTTCATAGAAGGTTGAATTGCACTTGTTCAACTACTTTGTTTGGTTATGTTTGTTATTTTTTAGTTTCTCTGAGAATTTTTGTTGAACATATTTTTATTATGCATGTTTTGATGTTAGTAATTGCTGATTTTCTTGCTCACACTTCTTCCTCAGTCTAAATGAACATTTTGGGCGGAAACATTTAAGCACTGATTTGATTTTTTTTTTATTTGAAAGATTTTTAATATTGGATTTGCATCTGCTTTGATGCAAAGGTGAATGTTTTATGACAGATAAGTTAGCAGCATTTATTTCCCTCATGATCATTCAAGACAAGTTACGGAAGGATAAATATATGAGTACTAATTTTCTATTTATTTGAGATTTTCTCTTAGACTTGTTTTTTATGTGCATGTTCTCATGTTAGTAAATGCCGATTTGCTTGCGCTTGCCTCTTCTTTGGTCCAGATGAATATTGAGGGGGGAGAAATTTGAGCACTGATTCCTTTTTTATCTGAAAGATTTATACCATTAGAAATGCATAGTTTTGAGGCAAACTTGTAGGTTACATGACAGATTAGTCAGCAACATCTTTTTTCCCTCCTGATCATTTATAAGAAGTTATAGAAGTATAGATATTTGAGTACTGTTTCTTTATATCTTTGAGAATTTTTCTTGAACTTGGTTTTTATATGCTTTCTCTCATGTTAGTAATTGCTAATTTATTTGTTCTTTCCTCATCCTCAGTCTAGAAGAACTTTTTGGGTGAAGCAATTTGAGCACTGATATTATTTTTTAAAAAATTTAAAAGATTTTTACCATTGGAAATGCGTTTAGTTTGAGGCAAACTTGAAGGTTACATGAAAGATAAGTCAGCAATATCAATTTTATTTCCTAATCATTCATGGGAAGTTATGGAAGAATAAATATATGAGTGTTATTTCTCTGTATCTTTGAAATTTTTTTTGGACTTATTTTTTAAATGTCTGTTTTCATATTAATAATTGCCAATATGCTTGTTCTTTCATGATCTTTAGTCTACATAAACATTTTAGGGGTAGAAATTTGAGCACTATTTTCATTTTTTTCTTTTATTTGAAAGTTTTTACTATTGAGAAAGCGTATGTTTTGAGGCAAACTTGAAGATTACATGATAGATAAGTTAACAACATCAAATTTGCACAGACAACTCGGAAATCTATAGCGATCCGAGATACATGTTATTTTTTAAGATATTGGTCTCTCTATCTATTCTAACTTTACTACAATAAAGAAAATTTATTGATAATTTTCTTTCTAAAAATGATTTCATCGAAGTAATTGATGACATGCATGTCGACGCACGCTTTGACAGTTAGGAAAAGATTGTGTATATTGGAAGGTGTAAGGCTGCTACACATAATATATTAGCAGTTTATGATTTCAATATGTGTTTTATATTCGTGATGGCTGGCTAAGAAAGGAGTTGCCACAACATCAAAATTTTTAAATTTTCAACTCGGCTGTGTGAATACATATTATCCATGCCTCATCAAGGTTGGTACATTTTACCCATCACTATAATATTTCCATTTGAGCTAACCCACTAATGTTATCATTTTTTGGGAAAATATTACCTAATCGACTTGGGATATCCATTACTACGGGATTTTTTAAAGCCATTTCCTGACATGATGTATCACCTTCCAAATTTTGAGCTCAGCTGCTAGTTGATTAGAGAGAGGAATAAACTCTTCAACAAAAGGCACTCATCATTACGGAGTGTCATCGAAAAAGCATTTAATGTATGGAAGAAGAAGTGGGTCAAACTCCAAGATACGCCTACTTATTCTTTCAAAAAATAGGTGAAGATAGTTGTTGCAACCACAACGCTCCATAATTTTATACGGAGGCATCCATCCCGAGATGATATATATTTCAGGGTTTTAAATGAAGATCCTACCTACTTGATTAAGGAAGCTAACCAACATCGGGCCAGTCCTTCAATGCTTGAAAAGGACTTTAGCAAGAACGAGTATAACACTTCCAAGGAAGAAGGCATCCAGGAGATGATACAGTTAAGAGAGGTGATTATCAATACTTTGGTGAATGAAATGACCGTACTTATGTAGCAACATCACTTACTTATTTCTTATTGATGATTCATATTTCCATGCTACATTGATTCTCTAGATGTATACTTTCTAAATATTTGTAGCAATTTGTATTGTAGTTTCTCTTTGTGTCCCGAAAACATTTTATTTTTAATTTTAAGATGTTTACATTTTTTTGATATTTCTTGAAAGTTATATCTATTTATTTTTTGTTAATTGGAGCTATAGTGTTTTATAATAACAAGAAAATATGAGATCAAGAGCTTCAGGTACTTCAAAAGTTCCGTTCTACCATTGTGGCAATAGATGTGTTCAATGTCAATCAAGAACGTAAGATAACTATGAGGGAAGATTTTACTCTTGTCCCAGAAACATTTCTTCTGCAGATTGTGACACTTTTTGTTGGGTTGATGACATTGATACGTTCCCTCCAGACCATGATAAGTTGAGGAGAGATGCTGACATGGAGAGGAGATTGTCCCGAAGACTTTATCATCAGGACTTGAAGATGAATATCATTCTAGGTTTATTGGTTACTGTTGTTGTCTTTATTATTTTAGTTATATGCTTCATGCATTTGATCACTTTTTTTATGTATTAGAATATTTTGCACTGCACTAATGTTTTTCTGGTAGTAGAAAATCTTTTTGCTATTTAGATGTAATTGTTCTGAAAACTGTACTTCTTCGAATATATCACACATATAAGGGCAAAACAAACTTTCTCATCAGAAACAACAGTATCACAACAGATCTCCCAAATAAACTCCTTCTTCATCAACAATTTTCTAATAACTCCGGATAAGCTGCTTCTTGGAAAAGCAGCTGCTGCCCTAAACACATCCTAAGAAGTCTTGATTAGTTCAAAACAAAAAGAGGTGCGAACAAAGACATTAACATACACACCACCCAATGCTTTTGTATTTACATATCTAAAATTTAAACTTTACTTTTTACAATAGTAACTCCCAAATTCTTCATATTAAATAAAAAAAAATATCCTTGTTTTAATTTTTAAAATGTTTAATACACCTTTTGGTGCATGGATAATATGAAATGCTATGTAAAAAATAAAGTTTGTTCACGGTAGGTAAATAAGTAGGAGTTGAGTGGTATAGATGTAAATCATCGAATAAAAAATATTAAGGGTAGCGAGAAATAATGAGGAAGCCACAAATCTTCTGGTCTATCTCCGCTTCTCCAGCGCTGCTCTCCTAGCTCTTGTGGGCAAACTACCTGTTGTCTCTTCCAGAAATGGCGATGAAAGTGCCTGTAGGGGGATTGAGCTTGGCACCACCTTCGTCTTCCTCTGTGTGCCCTCCTCCTAAGATGGCTCTGGTCCGCTGCTCGCCTCTCAGGACCTCCTTCTTCAATGGAGGGGGTACGACGTTAAACTCTCCTCGCATCTTTTGTATTTGGATTTTTTTTTTGCTATTGAATGTTTAGCCTTCATATATTTGATTCTGAAATGGAGCATTTATGTATGCCATTGTCAATCTTTTAGTGAACAGTTTAGCCTTAATTTAAACTTTGGGCTCGATTTGTTAGATTGCGTTGGTGCTTGTTGCTTTGTTGTTGAAGTTTCCTCAATTGATTTTTGTTTGAGCTTGAAATATATAGTTTTTGAACATAATTAGCAACTTATTATGTGTAGACCTTGTTCTAATGCAAATACAAAGCGTCCGTGGTAACTCAAGCAATAGGACAATCTGTTTGAAATGAGCATGCGTTCCATTTGTTGCTTTTCAAATGTCTTATGGCTGAACGTAGTGAGTAAGATGTTGCAAGAGACAGATTAACCCTAATTGTTATTTCTCATTAAGAATTCCATTTGCTTGGCATGAAAAAACCATTTTCAACGTTTGATCCACTGATTTAGAAAGTTGGTTTATAGGTGGAATCAAATATGAATGGCATTTTAGCTATGTTGCTGTTTGTCATTGAAATTAAATTTTAAAAAGATTTTGTGAAAAGGATTGATCCACAGGATGCACATATTTCCACCTCATGTTAATGATATTACAATAAAGATATTCTACCGTTCTGAGAAACAATGGTGAAAATGTTATTTTTTTTACTACTAATCTAAAGGAGAAACAACAACAACATCATCAACAACAACAACAACAACAAATCCTTAATTCCACTACGTGGGGTCGGCTACATGAATCCTTTTTCTCCATTGTGTATTTAGTGTCATAATTTCATTTAGTTCTAGTAAATTAAGATCATTTTTAATACAATAAGCCCAAGTCTTCCTAGGTCTACCTCTGCCTTTCTTAACACAAGTTGAATCGAAAACATCTACTCTCCTAATCGGATCATCAGATGGTCGACGTTTAATGTGACCAAACCATCTAAGACGACTTTCTCAATTTTTGTCCGTCACAGGAGCTACACCAACCCTATCACGGATATATTCATTTCGCATTTTGTCTCTAAGTGTAAAGCCACTCATCCACCTAATCATTCTCATCTCGGCAACACTTAACTTATTATTATGCTTCTCTTTTAATTAACATTCAACGCCATATAGCATTGCAGATCTCACCACCGTCTTATAAAATTTTCCTTTCAATTTAAACGGTACTTTTCTGTCACACAAAAGGCCCGAAACATTCCTCCACTTCAACCAACCAACTTGAATTCTACTATTAACATCTCCCATCTATATCACCATCGCTTTGAACAACATACCCAAGATATCTAAATCATTCACAACTTTTACCCGAAGCATTCCTCCACTTCAACCAACCAACTTGAATTCTATTATTAACATCCCCATCTATGGCCCGAAGCATTCCTCCACTTCAACCAACCAACTTGAATTCTACTAATAGCATCCCCATCTATAATCACCATCGCTTTGAACAACAGACCCAATATATCTAAATCGTTCACACCTTTTAATAATTTGATCACCTAAAATTACACTTCTGTCACTAGAGCTATTACTACTAAAATTACATTCCATGTATTCAATTTTAGTTTTACTTAAAGGAAGGCCTTTAGACTCCAATGTAGACCTCATAATTCAAGTTTTTCTTGGGCTATTTCTCTCGTTTTATCCACGAGAAGGATATCATCAGCAAAAAGCATACACCAAAGTACATCCTTCTGTAGATGTCCAATAAGACCATCCATAACTAAAGCAAAAAGATATGGGCTTAAAGCCGATCCTTGATGTAATCCAACAAAAATAGAAAAATATTTGGTCAATCCTACTTCAATTTGAACACATGTAACAACTCTAGTATACATATCTTTAATGACTTGAATATAAGTCATATCAACATCTCTCTTCTCAAGAACTCTCCAAAGGATATCTCTTGGAACCTTATCGTAAGCTTTTTCTAAACTTTCTCCTCAAGAACTCTCCAAAGGATATCTCTTGGAACCTTATCATAAGTTTTTTCTACATCAATAAATCTTCTCGAGAACTCTCCAAAGGATATCTCTTGGAACCTTATCGTAAGCTTTTTCTAAATCAATCTAGTATACATATCTTTAATGACTTGAATATAAGTCATATCAACACCTTTCTTCTCAAGAACTCCAAAGGATATCTCTTGGAACCTTATCGTAAGCTTGTCTAAATCAATAAAAATCAAATGTAGACTCTACTATACATATCTTTAATGACTTGAATATAAGTCAGTTTGAACACAAGTAACAGCTCTAGTATACATATCTTTAATGACTTGAATATAAGTCATAGTTTTTCTTCTCGAGAACTCTCCAAAGGATATCTCTTGGAACCTTATCGTAAGCTTTTTCTAATCTCTCTTCTCAAGAACTCTCCAAAGGATATCTCTTGGAACCTTATCGTAAGCTTTTTCTAAACTTTCTCCTCAAGAACTCTCCAAAGGATATCTCTTGGAACCTTATCATAAGTTTTTTCTACATCAATAATTCGAGAACTCTCCAAAGGATATCTCTTGGAACCTTATCGTAAGCTTTTTCTAAATTAATAAAACAATAAAAATCTAGTATACATATCTTTAATGACTTGAATATAAGTCATATCAACACCTTTCTTCTCAAGAACTCCAAAGGATATCTCTTGGAACCTTATCGTAAGCTTCTTCTCGAGAACTCTCCAAAGGATATCTCTTGGAACCTTATCGTAAGCTTTTTCTAAATCAAAGAACTCTCCAAAGAATATCTCTTGGAACCTTATCGTAAGCTTTTTCTAAATCAATAAAAATCAGAACTCTCTAAAGGATATCTCTTAGAACCTTATCGTAAGCTTTTTCTAAATCAATAAAAATCAAAATGTAGATCTTACAACTCTAGTATACATATCTTTAATGATTTGAATATAAGTCATATCAACACATTTCTTCTCGAGAACTCTCCAAAGGATTAAATGACTTGAATATAAGTCATATCAACATATTTCTTCTCGAGAACTCTCCAAAGGATATCTCAAGACTTTATCGTAAGCTTTTTCTAAATCAATAAAAATCAAATGTAGATTCTCCTTATTATCTCTCTCTCAATAAATGTATAGCTTCCATAGTAGACCTGTCTGGCATAAATCCCGACAAAAATCCAAATTGATTATGAGAAATCTTTTTGATGCGTCTTAACCTTTGTTCAATTACCCTCTCCCATAACTTTAAAGTATGACACATCAACTAATTTAAAGGAGAAAGTTTAATTTTTTTTTTATATGATTTGTTAACATAGAAATCTCTAAAGCTCATATCTTGCTTTTTCCCATTCTTCCTCATTTTTACAGTTGTTCTTTGAAGATTTTGAAGACAATATAATATAACTGGAATGCTTTTTATTGCAATGGAAAGCTCATTTCCACATTGGAGAATTTTTCCTCTTAAAAAAATCTTGAATGAAGAATGTATTGAAATTCACTGGCTACTTGATAGTTTTTGTCCTCGACAACACTCCTATTCAAGATGCTCCAATAGAAAAAGTCATGTCAAATATGAGTTGAATTCCTTTTAAACAATACCACAATTTAAAAAATTTATAGTTTTATTGCCATGACAATCTTCTGTGCAAGCTGTTAGTTTACTTTGATGTTAAGGCTCGTTAGGAGGTCGCGTAAGGGACCTAACTAGCATAATTGTCACATCTCATTATCGAGTGTAATAGAAAATCATAGAAACCTAGCAAGAAGATGCGAGATGAAAACTTAAAACCATTCTTATTGGTATAAATGTAACTTCTATAATATTTGTATCAATTAAAAATCATCAGAATATCAAAATAAAAATATCACCCACTAATCTACTTCTAAATAGTAAATGAAACTTAACTACACTATCATATCAAGTAAATATTTCTAATGTTAAGCACTTCCACTATTATATTTGTCATCATGAGTATAAACTCTCCTTTAGTGATGCACAATCAGGAACTTGAAAATCATAAATCAAGATGCATGAGTTTGTAAAAAATAAACTCAGTAGTTGAAATCTGACAAAGCATAATGACGAAACTTGAAGTATAATATGATTAATTAAATATGCAAGAATAATAATAAAGTATTATATTATGACAGTTGTAAAACAATGTCTAAAAAATAAGATTTTAAATACAAGAAATTATTAATAGTGCTTATTATTCATTAGAGTTAATTATTTTAATGTATATCAACCACTAACTATTGTATTCAAATGCAAAAATATTTACTTACATGCATACTCTATTTATATTCTATAATGGATTCATTACTTATATTTCTCATTTTAATATGCAAACATCTATAGTTAATTCATATTGACATTTTGAAATCAGGGAAGGTAGGCATCGGTTCCATAAAATTTCAATAATTTATCAAAAGAGTTGTTACTCTATAGATCCAGTGGTCTGAGTAGCCATTATTAAATGTGCTTAAAATCAATATATCAATCATTATAATAGACATGCATATTGCAAGTAGTTTATACGAGTATTATAATTAAAATGACTGATGTTATTTACATATGAAAACACAAGTTATAAGAGTAAAATCCATTTTATTTTACAAGGATAAACATATGAAAAATAAATATTGGAACTATAGGAATCAGTTCAAGAGATGAGTTTTTTGCTGCAATAATTAAGACAAAAATATTCATTTAACTTACTATTACATGAACATAAAAAGATGATCACATGTCTAACAACTAAAGCAATATCATTGGCAGGACTATCAAACTATATATATCTAAAATCCTAATAGATTTATTAAGTTTAATGCATCTAATAAAGAATGTTACATTTATTTTCTACCTAATAAAGAGTTACCTACCTAATATAGATCATACATAGTTCATTGCATTAGACATGATTCCACCGTAGCTTATTGTTCCATATTTTATAAACTATGAAAACTCATATGAAATGTACACTGAACACAAAAAACATCAAAAACTAAATAATCCAAACAAATAATCTTGAGTAAATTTTTTAATTTATGATTTCTATGGATTTCCATTAATTTATACTAGAGTCAACATTTCAGATTCACTTGTTATTTAATATTCAACCATGAACTATAATTAATCGTATGTTTAGAAAATCACCGGTATACCCTAGAAATTAAACCAACAATTAGGTATAGGTTGTGCATATTCATGATTACTATATACTCTTATACAACATAAGATAAATTTTTACACATAAATTGTCATTAACCGTAAGTCTTGATCTATATCAATGATTCTACCATTATCTAGCTCTCATTAAGTTAAAATTTGGAAACCACTGCTAAAATTCTTACCTTAATCTATGTAATTAAGTTCATACATCAAAAACAGCACACAAAGTTAAATTTCCCACACAGACCATTTTAATCTCTTAAACGATATCACATAAAATTTAAAGTTGATTTAGATTTAATATCTTCTTAAAGTCCTCTGAAAATTTTAGTTGTTCAAACTAATTCATATTCTCTATTCATATGGGAGCAAACATAAACAGACTAGGCATGTCTTGGGTTTAAGGTTTATGTAGCGTAATTTTATTAAGATGGGGACCATAATAATGTTGGAAGAAGAAGAAGAAGGACAAGAAGAAAAAGTAAAACTTTTTATTTCTTCTTCTTGCTTTTCATCTTGTCAAATGACCCTGTTGAAGCTATTGAAACTACGAAACATTTGGACCAAGGGTCCATCTTTCTTGGTAACAGGACAAGGATCACTCTGATTCTGGCTTAATTCACTCCCATGCACTGTTCTTTCGCTGCTTTCCCTCTCGATTGCTCACTTTACGCTCTTTGTGGTTTTGGTGCCTTAAAAAGTCACGATTTAAAAATTTAAAGGTTGTGAGTGACATTGGGTCTGATTGGGTCGATCCATGAAGTTAAATACTGGCTAGTACTATAATGGTGAAAGATAGACTATATTATATTTCTACATATTTGTGGAAAACTTCATATTGAAGGAATATTTGCTATAATTATGGTTTGATTCTTTGGAATATTAGAAGCTGATGGGATACATTCGCTTAGCAGTGCATTTGATGTGTTGATAGGTTTCTATTTTATTCTCAGGCCTCTATACTATAGTTGATGACTTTCAATAATTAAAAACAGGTAATATGGAGGCAATTAGTCTTAGATGTTTCTTGTTTGGTAATAGTTAATGAACCATTGAGTGATGGTGATCCACTATGCAAATAAATCAAGCTGAAGATTTTGTAACTAGTATGATGACATTTGTTAATTTTGAATGATTGAAGGCTATGTTTAACAATTAGTCATCTGATTGACCTCCATAGAACAATCCTAATTGAGTTACATTCTTCAACGACTGCCTAAGATAATAATTTGTGATCCTAAGAAATTTTTTTTAGTGATCTTTATAAAAGATTGAATACTAAAGAGGGTGAATGATATATGTATAAACTAGCCAAATAAAGAGAAAATAAAAGTAAAGATTTAATTCATGGGAGAGAATAATCGAACATAGGTTAAGACACGATACAAATATTTTTCATAAATAGTTTGAATTTATGTCGGGAAAGTCTACTATGAAAGCTATTTATTTATTGTGAGGTTTAATGGAAAAGTACATAGAGAGTAAGGAGGATCTACATATGTTTTTCATTAATTTAGAAGAAGCTTATGATAAGGGTCCAAGAGAACTTCTTTGCAGAATTCTAGAAAAGAAAGATGTTGATATGACTTATATTCAAGTCATCAAAGATATGTATCATGGAGCTTTTAATTGTGCTCGAATAGAAGGAGGATTGACCAAGTATCTTTTTATTTTCTTTGGATTACATTGAGGATTGGTTTTAAGCTCATATCTTTTTGCTCTAGTTTTGGATGCTCTTATTGGACATTTATAGGAGGATGCACCGTGGTGTATATTTTTAGTTGTTGATATTCTTCTTATGCATAAGACTAGAGAAAGAGTTGGGTAAATACTTGAATTATGGAGGTCTACATTAGAGTCTAAAAGTCTTTGTTTGACTAGATCTAAAACTGAATACATGGAATGTAATTTTAGTAGTAGTAGATCTAGCTGTAGAGTTGTAATAATGGATGATCAAATCATTAAAAGGTGTGAACTTTTTATATTTCTCAGGTCTATTGTTCAAAATGATGGTGATATAGATGGGAATATTTTTAGTAGAATTCAAGTGGGATGGTTGAAGTGGAGGAATGGATCGGTCTATTGTGTGATAGAAAAGTACTGCTTAGACTTAGAGGAAAATTTTATAAGATTGTGGTGAGACCTACAATGCTTTTTGGCGCAGAATGTTGGCCTTTAAAAGAGAAGCATAAAACTAAGTTAAATGTTGCTGAGATGAGAATCCTTAGGTGGATGAGTTGCTTGACACTCAAGATGAAATGCAAAACGAATGTATTCGTGAAAGAGTTGATTTAGCTCCAGTGGTAGACAAGTTTAGAGAAAGTCGACTTAGATGGTTTGGTACATTAACATCGACAATCTGATTTTCCGATTAGAAGAGCAAATGCTTTAGATTTGACTTATGTTAAGGTAGAGGTAGACCTAAAAAGACTTGGGCTTGTTGTATACAAAATGATCTTGATTTATTAGAATTAAGTGAAAATATGACGTTTAATAGGACACAATGGAGAAAAAGGATTCATGTAGCAGACCCCACTTAGTGGGATAAAGGCTTATTATTGCTGTTTTTGTAGTTTATTTAAAATTAACGATAAAACTTCTATCTTTTCCTTCAAATGACTTTTACTTCTGTAGTCCTACACAAGGTACTTAATCTTCCAAGTACCAAATCCTTTTAGTTTTCTATAGTTACTATCAGATAAAATTTTGATATTGTCATGTAGCTGTGCACTCCAGTCTATTGTTGTAAAATTCTTTGATTTGATTAAAAAGAAGAGGAAAGGAGAGGAATTACCTGCCTAACAGGACCGGTAAAAGCCAAGTTTAATATGAAAGTTTGATTCTGGTGGCCCTTAATAGGGAATTAGGGCCATGAAATGTTATGCATTGCTAATTCAGCATGCTTTAAGCTCTGTGGCCACAGAATATTTTATTTCAGAAATGATCGAACATAGAACCACAATGGAAACCATTGCTTATAAGCTTATGTAAGGGTTTCTTTTAACAATTTCTTTCCCTCTGCAGTTATCTTTCTTAATCTTATAACTAAGTAGTTCTCTTCTTATTTATAGAAAGAAGATTGCTTATAATTTTAATGGTTTTTGCTAACTCTTTTGTTCATAGCTGCTAATGCCAAATAATAGCATGTTCTTAGTTGTTATAGTTTTTATTTTTTTATATTTTATTTTTTTTTTGTTTTAGTTACTTAATCATGCATATTAAATCAAGAAAATGGGATTTCAGATGTTTGAAGAAATTCAAATGCGGCACCTTGTGCTTTTGCTATTGTTCAGATGTTTGAAGAAATTCAAATGTTACACCTTGTGATTTCAAATGGGATTTCCGATGTTTATTAATTTTGAATGCTTTCTGGCTTTAATGTTTACTTTGTTATTCATTTGTAGTCGGAAGATTAAAAGCCGTGGGGGTTCAGAAATCCCATTGCAATGCACTAAAATGTGTTGGACGTGGTAGTGGAGCTCTTGGAGTGCAAATGAATCTTTTTGACCGCCTAGCTAGAGTAATCAAGGTTAGCTTCAGAACAAATGATTTAAATTTGTCATCTTCTGGAGTGCTTTCCGGTTTGCTTTCCCATTGTACATATATTGTGCATATATGCTAATACACTATAATGACATCTTTGTGTCTTCAGTCATATGCAAATGCAATCCTTAGTACTGTGGAGGATCCAGAAAAAATTTTGGATCAAGCAGTTCTTGAAATGAATGATGACTTGACAAAGATGCGCCAGGCGACAGCCCAGGTAATTCAGTTGAATGCATTAGCTTCAATACCCACTAGCTTATAGACAACTAATGCACTTGTATTTTCTCTTGATATAGTTTTCTTTAGAGAAATATCAAATAATGTTTGTATCCCCTATTAAACGGCATTTTTTTTCCATTTTTCCGCTCTTCAATGCTTATCGTTATACTTTTTGTGCTTTTACTATTGTTCAATGTGCGATAACTGCTCTCGTCAGTGTGTGGGCTGCTTATGCTATCACTTTTTAGTCTTCCGCCCTTTTTCATTTTAGTTTAGAGCAGCATTAATAGTTGAAACCTAACAGGTTAATGCATTATAGTTATAGTCTAGGGGCAGCTTAGGAATCTGTTGGTTGAGGCTTTTCCATTAATCATCTGGGAACAAATGTTTTTTTTCCTTTTTTTTTTGGTTAAGAGTCCATAATTTTGTTTGTATATGAATTATGATTTATGCAATAAAGGATTATGCAAATTGAATTAGAGCTTTGTTATTGACTATGTGGATTCAGGGCATGTGGAAGAGAATAGTTTTGTAAACATTATAATTTAACTGAAAGGTGAATGTTTAAGGATGAAACAAGCCATGTCAATGTCTTGAGAATGAGCTTACCATATTGAACAAATAATTATTTAAGATTAAGTCTCAAAATAGCACCCAGATTCTTTGTATGTGGCTAATATAGTCCTAGAGTATCACAACTCTTCAATTTAGTTTAATGATTATGCAAAATCAAACCAAATTGATTCCTTATGTAGAATTGCGATACAAAATTGATCCTGTGTTAGTCTTCAACCATAAAAATTTGATTTTGACGAAGTCTTTAAGGGACCATTTTGGATCAATGTTATATAGTTCAGGGACTAAATTGGAGAAATATTATACTTCTCGACTAAATTAGTCACGCACACATAGTTGGAGGACTAATTTGGAGTTTTCCCCAAATTATTTATCATCCTTCAATTTGAGAATATAAACGGTTAATTGAAGAAGTTGTGTTTCTGGCCTTTTTTTCAGTTATTATAAGGGCTCCAGTGTATCCACCATTAAAATCTAATCGTTTTTTTGTCAAAATTCATGTGATGATAAAATGTTTTTGTCAAGTGCATGAAAAAATCATGAAATGTTAGTTTTCAAGCTTTTGCTCTTTCATCTCGTGCTTGCTTTTTCTTGAAACTTTTTGCTTTGATATGTTCAGTATACTTTGGAGGCTAGAGCGTTGTGTTATATCATAAGAAGAGTGGTTATAGGTGAAAAATTTTATAATTATCATGCCTGTGTTTGCTTCACCCTTTTGTGAGCATTTCCATAATGAGTTAGGAGAGGGAAAAAGTATTATTTGGCTCTTTCTTTTTTTTGCATTTCTATTGTGTACTGAGAAGCTCATAATATAAATGGTTTTTTTTTTTAAAATAAAATTAATTTATTCTTAAAATCAGGCTAATTTTATGTGGGTTGGCAAGGGACTGGTCAATAGAGTAGTTTTGCATTAATTGGTTTTGCCACTTTCTTAAAATAACTTTGTTTACATCACATGTCCATTTCTATTTGTGAATGGTCAATGATCAAGTTTCTTTTCTACTTTTCTTCAATGTAAACAAGATGCTTTAATCTTGATGATGGGAATATTGTCCATATGTAAAGCTATTATGGTGTGCATCACTGAGAAATAGAAAAGTATTTAAAATTTGTTAATGCTATTTGAAATTCCATAATATCCAAGTTATACACCCTTGTTATGTGCATCAATGACTTTGGGTCACAAGCTTCTTAGTCTCTTGCCTTGTGTGACTCATCTAGCACTGTAAGGTTACCACAAACTTGTCCAACATTGCGGCCTCACACAAAACCTCCAATTTTATGGTTTTGCAGATTAGATCTTTCATCAATGCGATCTCACCCGCTCCTCTATAAGAAATCTTGATCTTTAGTGATATTCTGTGATCCCTTCCCGAACACATTTTTTTGTCAAATTTATTTCTGTGAATCTAGTTGTTTTTGTCTTTCATCTTATTTTGGAATTTTTGTTATTCATCCCTATCGAGTGCTTTCTTATTTTTTTTTTGGCCAAGTTTGTGGGTAGTTTTTGATGTCGATGCCACTTTATGATGTTGGCATCTAATTTGCTCTTGTTAACTCTAGCAGCTAAGGCAACCTTGGTTGCATCTTCTTTTTTTGTTTTCATTTGTATCAGATTATTTTTTCTTCTTGCCATGCTTGTTCTCGTGTTAACCACTGTTCGGGATCTTTTGCATTTCTTATTGTATCAGACTTTTTAGTTCCCACTTCCTGTTACAAGGACTTCTCTAAGAGTTTTAATTCATCGCATAGTGCGGTTGGCTCCTTCCCAAGTGGCCCTAACTTTTTCAAGGCTCTTTCTTTTATTTTCTCCCTGCCGGCTTCGACTTATTTTTCTCAATCCCTGCGTTCATTTGTAAATATTTTTTGAGGTTTGAATGTGATTTACATTTTGTCCTCTTAAATCAACAATTTTCTTTTCTTTTACTAAAACTCAATAACTTAACAACATAAACTGTCTTTATCTTTTTAAAGCATTTTTTTCCCTTGGAAGATTTCTAGGCTTGTTAGATATCTCACTTTCTCATTTATTGAAAATTTTATATTGCTTATCCTAGTATGAAAATTTGACAAGTTTATGTTAGGTTTCTAGCTCGTAAGTGATTATTCCATAATGCTTTTTGATACTTGGTATATCACTATAGATCTTCTTTAGAAGCATATTAAATCTGACTTTTCTCACAAAATTCATCTTATATCAATGGTCTCTTGATACACATGTTAAAATGATCTCCCCCGACATTTTGATAGCACTGTACAATCGCCTTTCTCTCCAATTTGAATCTCATTTTTATGAATTTTTCTTCACTACATTAACTAATTAACCTTATTTTTTGTTGGCTTTTATATTTAGAAAGTTTTTAAAGGCGGATGCTATTATAGATCAATTTTTTTGGCCCACTAACACTGATTTTTGGATGTTTGTTAGATGAAAATTCTTGGATGTTTGTAAAGAGGAAGAAGGATCAAAACAACCAGCAATTAAATGAAAATCATAATAAAATCAGGGATTAATTGCTGTTGGACGACAAGACGAAGAATTGAAGGAAAATGTGTGAGACAATGGGAGTTTTTAATGTCAAGTTGCTTCCACCAGCTATATTCTATTAAGATACAGATTCACAATTGAAAGAAATGGCTATATCTCTTTGATTAGAGAGAAAAAAGAGAACACTCCCAAAAATAACATAAACCAAACAGAAAGTCTAGCCATAGATTTTAAATGAAATATTTATATTACCAATGTAAAAATAGCCTTAATCATCGTGGTAAGTGATCAATTAACATATTTTGAAACTCATACAGTAGAGGTTTCACTATCTCTGGTATTAGGCCCTCTCTCACTTCCCTCTGGTTTCATTAGTGCCTCTCTCATAGCCTATAGAAAAGAGTGTGTGAGATCCCATTTCTTTCAAGCACTCATCACAGTAGATTTCTCCTATGATAGTAGTACAATGTACTTCTTGTTTTTGATAGATAGATGTGCATTCTTATGGCCATCATTAATTATGGCTCTATTATATTGCCACAGCAAGCCATTCATAAGTGCGGAATCATGCTACATTTGCTCTTGTAGTTTACTTTCAATGAAAAATTCTACTAGGCACCTCTTGTTGAGATTGATTTTATTCACTTTAACGAAGTCAGATAGTGTAGCTTAGAATACCTTAAGGCAGTGAGACATAGCTTGCCCACTATTTGAGTAGACATCACGTTTTCACAATTGCCTCTATTGATAATGTGGTTGCACCCCTCCGTCACTGTACAACGAGTAAGGATTATTATGCCTAAGCCATTGCCACTCTCTCTTGGGTTCGATTTGGAGAACTCATCGAACCATAAGTATTGGGAAACTAATACTTCCCTTCATTTTTCACCTCTCTATTGTTTTCTACTATTTGCTTTTTTAACTGCTCTTTGCTAAAAAAATGTTCTCCCATATGAACAACTAGAGACAACATGTCTATAATCATGATACTTGAAACACCTAGTTGGGAAAGTGTTTGGGGTGCTTGCCTTGTCATTCTTTTCTCCTCCCTATGCTAATTTCTCCTCTCATGGGATAAGTTTTGGCACTCCTATCAGTTTATTCTTGCTGCTCGACCCCATGACCGTAGGGTTAGGTGGCTAGGATGCTATTGTATTATTTTCTCTATCGTCAATGCTAAGATTTGTACATCAATCAAAAAAATATTATTATAACTACACCACTTTATCAATAGATAGTTTTAGTCATCCAAGGTAGTGTACTATTGTGTGCTCCTCCAACTTCATCAATGCACATTTTAGCTTCATTTGTAAATTCAACTATATTCTCTTCTATTGATAAATCTATTTGTTGCAAATTATGGATCCTCAAAAAGATATCTTGCTGATAGTGCATGGGAAGATTTTTCCACTACATCTCTCTTTTTCATCTTAAGTCATATGGTGACCTTGTTCTTCCTTCATGCCAACGATTTCACTTCAAATTCTCCCACAATAAGGAAACACTTTTCTTGAGTATAATAGTGCCAATTTAATTGATTTTTAAGTGGAATATCTTTGTACTCAAAGATTTGTTTCACTGTCAAGAGCCATCCAAAAAGCTCCTTCTCCTATACTCAATGTCGAATTGACGAGACATTGGCTATTCATCACTTAAGGCCTCTTGGTGGAAGGGGTTTTCTTCCTCTATTCCTACCGGTTGGTCGCCGTTATGGCTTTGGATGACCTGATCATATTGCTTTCTCAGAAAATGAACGAGTCTTTGCTGTAATTAAAAGATTCCTTGCTGCATATCCTCATGGTAAGCTTCTGAACTCTCCTTTGTGGATTTTTCCTTTGCGGCATAGTGGTTTGTTCCTCCTTAAGATTTTGTGCTAGGGTAGGTCTTGGAATTTAGGGCATTTCGAAATCAAAAGCTTAGCTTGTAGGGTTGTAGAGGCGATTTTGGTGGAGGAAGAAGGATTTTAGATGTGAACTTGGATGTGAATGTACAAGGGATTGGATTTTTGAAAATCTAGGATTTAAGTGGTTTTCATACCAACTTATACTAAATAAGGATTTCCCAGACAATTGTTTTGCTTACATGAAGATCTAGGGATGTTTGTAAATAAAAAGAAGGATCAAAATAGCTTAAAAATTGATTGCAATTGGAATGAAATTTGGGGTTGGCTGCTGTTGGATGGCAGCCAGAAGAAAAATTGAAGGCTGGTGGCTAGAAAAATGGGAGGGTTTGATGTTGAGGTGATTCCATCATCTGTGCTCTATCAAGATATAGATTCATCACTCGAAAGAGATGGTCAGAGCTCTGTGATAAGAGATAAAAACAGAGAACAACCTCCAAAATATCATAAACTAAAGTAGAAGCCCAACCATTGGTTTTAATAAATTATTTATGCTACCAAAGAAAAATAATTCTAACCTTATTTGTTGGCTTTTTTGGCTCTGCTGCCCCTTGGGGTGGGATAGGCCTTTACCACCATGTCTTGAACCAGCTAGGTTTGCTTGGTTTACCCAGATAGGGGCTAGCTAGAGTTTTTGTGGCATTTAATCTTGCCCTTTTCCATAAAGTGTGGATTTGGTCTTTCGTTTGGATATTGGCCTTAGGTGTAATTTGAAAATATTCATTCTTTCTTCTCATCATGTCCTATCTTTGGTCATAATATCTTTGAATATTTCAAGGCTCATCCTGAAGCCAAGAAATTCTAGTTGCATGATCATCCTGCTGAGAAATTTAAAAAGCATGACCGTTCTAATGCTCATAATGTTCCTCTTGCACCATTGTTGGAAGAACCCTCATCATCTGTTTAGGCCTGTTTTCAAAGCCTAAAGACGTAATCATACTTTTTTCTCGATTTCTTTAAGCTCCCTTGGTGTTGGTAATTTCATCAACTACTCGCATTATCATAGATAAAGGTTTGCAAATTATTGAAATACCTCAACTTTATCTTTTTGTGAACAAAATGATGATTATTTATCGTAAAAGGTTTCTTGTTTCGATTGGAGTGAGAGATTTTGCGTTTTTTATTTAAGAAGGGGTGGATATTCGAAAAAAATCATTCTCTACCTTATTTTTCACTAGTTCGTTGTAGATAATCCAAATAAATATTTTGTATCTTGTATCATGCTGTTTCATTTTTCTCTCTGCTTTGACATTTTTTTGTAATGACGCGTGCACTCATGTCATTATCTAACTTATTGTTTAGAAAAGAAAAGAAAATTGTTTATTAATCTATGAGTGAATGAAAAACTTTTGCATAGCGATTTTTGTTTCGAAGATTTTTTTTTTCCATATTTTATTATTTAGTTTCTTACTGAAGGTTTTGGCCTCTCAAAAAAGGATGGAGAATAAGTATAAAGCTGCTCAACAAGCTTCTGATGATTGGTAATATTCTGCATCCCATATGATGTTTATCTTTAACCAAATTAAATTTCTTCATCATGCAAAGAGTTATGGGCTTTTCTTTTCTTTAGGTATCGGAGGGCTCAACTTGCACTAGAGAAAGGAGATGAAAATCTTGCTCGAGAGGCCCTCAAACGAAGAAAGTCCTATGCTGTAGGTATTTCTTGTAAATTCTATCATTGAAATCATCTTCTATACTTATTGTATGATGTAAATTTTTATATGCATAATATTAGTATTGAAATGTTCAACAATTTTCTATTGACATCATGATCCAACAAATCATGCTATTTTGGTATGTTATTATATACTATCGTTTGCTATCAATTAAATTTTTTTCCCACGAGTGTTTAAAACCCAATGGGTAGTTAACTAGTATCTTTCTATTATGTGAACCTTTTGTGTTCATGAAATTTAATTGCATAAATCGTTATGATAGATAGCTAAAAAATTGACAAAATACGTTAAGTCCAAGCACTTATAACGAATCTTGTGATATGGGTAGATGCAGTACACATAATTTTCTTCTAATAATTAAATATAATCTAAATATAAGTTGTATAAGAAATATATGGGTGGATGTAACTCTCCTGTGTGTTTTTTGAAGGACATGTGGAATATAACATGTGCCTGAGGCCAGTTAATATCACATGTATTCATTGCGATATTTTTCTTTTTTTTTTGCATTCTTCAACGTTACCGACTAAAATGTATCAAAGAAAATAAAAATTGATATCATTATTTTAACGGTAAGACCCCTATTTACTTATTTCATATATTGCATAGACTTTTTCTTTCCCTAATTAATACCTGCGGTAAAATATAAATAAGAATATCATATTGATATTGAGAAGAATAAAAAAATATGAAGAATCCAATTGCCGATCCTTTTTTGATAAGAGTGAGACAGGGCATGAGGTGCTTTATTTACTTCAGCAAAATGATTTAAAATTGGTATGAACTTTGCTTTTTTTTTTTTCTATTCATTAGAGGCATGTCTGACGGGAATAATATTCTACGACCATCAAATTTTTTTTTAGACTAATCCATTTAATATCTTTTATTTTATTTACAAATCCTTTATATTGTAAGGTGTCAATAGTCAAATGGTTTAGAAATCCCGTTGGAATGAGAGAATTTTTATTCAGAGCTTTCAATCTTTCCTTTTCTTTTGTAGTAATGATATTTCGGGATTTGCATCGAGAACTTGATATATCTACTTTATCTACTAATCGTTTGACCCCAGGAATGGTTGAAGCCATACCTAATTGAAAAAGGATGTTTTGCAAACGCATCTGAAGTAGTTATAGTAAAATCAGGCCCGCTGACCCTTTTTTTCCAATATGCACATATTTAAATAATTATCGCTTTTCCACATCATAATGAAAATTAAATCGGTTTCTCTTCTGAACGATACAATATTGTGATTTTTTCCCGAGAACAATTGGGTTTGAAGATCACTTTTGGATTTGGTTCTTTTACTACTCAGTCCCGGTAAAGCCCCAACTTCTCCTTTTTGAAGGGAGGAGACGGGGAACAGTTGTTGTGAAAATTTACCAAGCAATACAATAGAGATTGGTGATTTCAGTGGTTTGGCTTTGTTGCCTCTGTACACTATGTAAAGGGAAGAAAGGCTTCCCTCATAACAGTAATAAAAGAGCAAGATTCTAGCTTTTAATTTCTCTTAGCTAGAAAAGTGAATGATTACCAAAAAAATATAAATAAATAAAAAAATACAAGAGTTTTTTGGAGAACTTGAGTCAGTCTAAAGTAGAGTACTTGTTTGAACACAAATTTTGGTATGTTGAGGTGATTAGGGTGCTCAACCCAGTGCAGATGCTGCTTTTTCTCTACTTAGTTATCATGACAAGCAGACAACTAAGTTACGTGTGAAATGTGTTACAACCTTTTCACTAAAAGGTGTATTGTTCCAAGCTGGCAAGGTATTGATATCCTGTAAACATGTTGATCAATGTTCTCATCAACAATATCTTTTCGCTGAACTGTGTTATGATTTTGCGTTCCCAAAAGTAGTTGTGAATTAAATTGTATGGAGTTAAAGCTTTAAACATGGAATAATTATTTTTATAGTAAGCGTCTTGTTGAACTTTTGAGTCCTTTTGGAAGTTATTGTTTAAATGTCTTCTGTTTTGCATCTCTCATGTGGCTTACCATGTTTTACATTTTGTAGCCTGCCATGTTTTATGCATGTTTGATCATTTTACATTTCAGCTACCTTGTAGTTTCAGTGAGGTTTCATCAATAACTTATGGATTTCAGGTAAAATTCAAAAATAGTTAATTGTGTTGCAAGTGAAGAAACCATTTGAAAACAATAATATTGAAAAGTTTCAGGCTGATTTCAATAGAAGCAGCTGAAGCTATTAAAATCAACTAAATTTATATTTATGAATTAAACTAATATTTTCCAGAAGAATGTTTCATCCTTATAAGAAAACCTAATCAAAATATATGATAACCTGGCTCAAAATTAAATGACCCTAATAAGACTTGAACATTTGCTTATTCAACGTTATTACAACCTGTTTAGTTTTTTGTAAGCAGCCTTTGAGTAATTCAATCTTTATGAATTGATTTGGACTTAGTGATGGGCCGTACTGCTTCAACAGTTCTTGAATTGATTATATAATTGATCTTGGAAATGGATGATGGTTGATGTGATCCAAATTTTAAATTTTNCGTAAATGGATAATGGTTGATGTGATTCAAATTTTAAATTTTTATCAACATAAGTAGAGTTTACTTTATTTACAGTATTTTGCCAAATTGAAGTAGGAGGCCCTGTTTATTTTGTAGAAAATTTACTTATGAAAATGAGTTATATTTTGCCTTTTGAGGAATTTCCCTATTTATTGATTCTAAGATGCGTCAAGATTATGTCTTTTGTCAAATGCCAAATTGTTATCCTTGAATCCATATAGGTTGTACTGAAATTATCATAGAACCATACTAAATTTATTTTGATTATGTTGCATTTTGGTGAATTGTTGTTGTAGATATATTAATATTGTACATTTTTTCTTGGGTAACTCACTCTAATAATGAGCCCTGTGTTTAGAAGATATTGTGATACAAGCTTAAGCTTTGATTACAAATTTGATGTAGTACACTCTAGGGTCAAGAGTTTCGAATGCATATCTAGCATGCGATATAGATTTAGTTTATTTATAAAACCTCATCAATTGCAATTAATATGCGTTAGAAAGCCTACAAATCTCTCAGGGAAGCAATCAATTAATTGAAAATATGACTTACAATTTTGCAATCAAGCATTGAGATATTTCTATTTCTGAGGCGCGGTGCTTTGTGGCTTAAGTCTCGAAAACTATTAAATTAATAAAAAAAAAATAAAATAATAAGTAACATACTAATATTAATTTGAGATAAAAAAGATATTGGAGAAAGATCATAACAAATCAAAATAAGATCACAACAATAAGTCTTTTATACTTTCAATTTAAAATAAAAACTTGTCTAATTTACTAAGATTATAATTTGTCTTCATTGGAATCATCTTTATGGTGAGTTGCTTTCTCTCTTTCCTCATGCTTAACTGTGGTTGTGAGTGCAAGTGGTGTCGTATGCAAGTGCATCATGCAGCTAGGAGACATGGATATACGCTCGATTTCAGTTCTCAATTCTATTTGTTTTAAATGTTTGTGTAAAATAAATAAATAAACATGTTCTGTTATATACAATGAATTCATTAATTAAAATTTTAAAATCATCTAAATCTTAGATTTTGAGGCGTGCACCTCATATAACTGTGTAGAGGCAAGCCTTGAGGTGGGCATAGACTCACCAAGGCGTATGCCTCATAAACCCAAAGTCAGGGATGCTCCTTATTGTGTTTTATTTTTTATTTTGTAAATTGGCAAAAGTTGGACTTGCGGGCCTTGTTATTGTGCATTTTGAACAGTAATCACAAACTATTGTTTACACAAGCAATGAGATGGAAAACAGGTAAAAATCCAACTCTAATTACCGGACCTTAGCCTTCTAATAAAAAATGAAGGTAATAAATAATGATTAAAAATCTGCTAAAGAAATTAATATTTTACAGATGAAAAAGAATTAGATTTTGAAGATATGAAAGGAACCAGTTTCACTTTCAACCAATTGCAGGAAAATAAGAGAAGGGAAAGTGAGATAGGTAGATAGATAAATAGAGAGAGTGAGAGAGAGAAATCATTTAGAAAATCTCATGATTGAACTTTATCGCTTCTCTTGAAACTCAAAGAACCCGGAAAAAAAAAAACTTTATATTTAATGGAAGTTTTAATATTTATATAGAATTGTTTTCTACATGCCTCAAAATTCCTTTTATAAGCCTTATGTAACAAAAATGGATATTTGGATAGGATAGCAAAAAAATAGTAAGTTGTATTGGAAATAAGCAGCCAAAGGAGAAACCAAAAGGATATTACATGGAAATAGGATGGGAGTTGTAAATAATCATTTTAGAATAGGAACCACATCCTCTCTAAGAATCTACGAAGAACCGCTGAATAACCATAAAAGTATTTCCCTAGGAGTCACAATAGTTGAGGTATAAATTACCAAAAAAAAGTAGGCCACCATAGACAAATAACAAGGGAGCCATTGAAATGGGATTTCCCCAATAATAGAATCAAGGATCCAAACCTAGCTGTAGAGTTATGCTCATCATATGTATTTAAATATAAGCTTATTGTTGGAATTTTAGGAAGTTTTTGCTTTATGATATTCTATTATTAGATTTTTTTCTATTTCTAAAGTCTAACATTATTGGTATGTCATAATTCATGTTTCCTTCTTTCATAATGGAGAGTTATGACTGATTCTATTATGTCTTTAATGTGGGAGTCATCCCCCACTATTTATGTTGTAATCATTTTCCATGAAATTTAAGATGAATAACTATTTTTCTCCTCCCAAAAGTTACATGGTATCAGAGCCCCTAATCTTGTCAAGAAATTTTTTGCAGATTTTGTCACCCTCTCGGTTGCGATACAGTCGCAATTGGAAATCACTGGGAAGATAGTGCCCCTCACATACAATCACAATTTGTGCTTTGCTAGGAAGATATTTACTGGATCGTGTTAGACCCCTAGCGATATAGTCGCTACTAGAGCTCGCTGGGAAGATAACTACTTAATTGCAAGAAGAATGACCGAAGCACAACATACCCCTCACGATATAGTCAAAATTAGAGCCAGTTGGGAAGGCAACAGGTGGATCGCAATAGGCCCCTCGTCATGTAGTCGTGGTTAGAGCCAATTGGGAAGGCAATGGATGGATTGCGGTGTTCAGAGACCCGAGATCTTTTTTTGCTCTGGCGTTGAAATTGCGCATGTCGAGCTCTCGGTGGTCAGATTCTTTTCGGCTGGGACATTCTCCGCCACCTTTGTTTTGTTATCTTTTTCTTCCTTCATTTTTTTGGTATTCAATGACGGGCTTCTCGTCGTGCTTCTTCTTCGCTCATTTCTTCTTGGTTTTTAACACCATTGGAATTTATAATTCGAGAAAAAGAGGAATTAATCTCGTTTCTGTTCCTCATCTAGTTTTCAAAGAAGACTTCCGTTCTCGAGTACCATGAACTGAAGATATGAACTGAATCCTGAGTCGAATGTCGGCTATCAAATACTCAATTCGTTTCAATTCCTTCGACTTCTTATCCGCTACAACACCATCCTTGAACTTTTCCTCCACTCAACTTTAAGCATCTAATTAACTCGCGACCGAAATCTTCTCTCCTTGATAATGTCTTACAAGTCGGCAATGATTGATGCCCAAAGAAATTCTACCGTTTCTACTAGTTCCAATAATTTTAAAACTAATTCTCCCTACCCATGGTGGTGGTGTGAGCATTGGAAAAAATCATGACATATGAATGAGACATGTTGAAAGTTTCACGGTAAACACACAAATTGGAAACCAAAAGCTAAATGTGGAGGTTGGGTCTACCAAGCCTCAACTAATGAAACTCAAGAGCTATATACCAACTTGGATGCAGTACCTTTCACTAAGGAGCATTTATTGCACTTGCATAAGTTGTTTCAATCTCTAAAATTGTTACTGACCCCGTCTTGCTTTTTTAGTGCAGAAGGATAATTCTCTAGCCGCTGAATAGTTAGGTTTTAACCCTAATTTAATTTATTCTTGGATAATTGATTTTGACGCAACTAATCATATTACTGGTTCAAAATTATTCTTATTTTATAGGCCTTGTGAGACAACAAAATGGTCAAAATTATTGATGGTTCCTTCTTGATAATTGTGGAGATAAGAACTATCAAACTCATTTCATTGTTAACCGTTCATGATGTTCTCTATGTTCCCAATTTGCCTTGTAATCTATTATCTATTAGCAAAGTTACTTCTGATTATCAGTATTAGGTTAATTGCTACTTTTTTGTTGTGCGTTTTTGGAATTGATTACTGGGAGGATGATTGACGGTGCTAAGAAAAATGATAAGACTATTACTTTGACGATTTACTTGATACGGATAAACATTGTCAAAGTACCTGTTTAATTTCTGATTTTATTTCCAAAGATAATGATATTATATTATGGCAATGTTGGTTAGGTCATCTTAACTTTCAATATTTAAAAGTCTTCTTTTTTAGTTTATTTCAAAATAAAAGTATAATCTTTTCAATATGAAATCTATCAGTATGTCAAACATCATCCTGCGTCTTTTTCTCCTTGAATTTACATATCAATTATACCTTTTACTCTAATTCATAGTGATATTTGAGGTTTTATAGACATCATACACACTCTGGAAAAAAATGATTTTTCTTACTGATGATCACGGAAGGTTAAGTGTATTTAATGAAAGAAAAATATGAAGTGAAATAATTTTAAAAAACTTTTACATTATGGTACAAGCACAATTTTAAAAAACCATTCAACTATTTCGAGAATATTTTGGGTTAAATTTTTTTCGAAAAAGGAATAATTTATCAAAGCTCTTGTACCGACTTCTCACGACAAAATTGTGTGGCTAAACGAAAAAAAACACTTATTAGAAGTAGCTTGGACATTGCTATTTACAAATCAAGTGCCAAAATATCTTTGGTGAGCCGTTTCTTGATGCTACATTTCTCATAAATAAAATACCTAATAAAATTTTAAACTTGGAAAGATCTTTTATATATTTTCATAAAATTTACCTAATAAATCATTTTACGTCTTTTGTACCTTTAAGATTTTAGGTGTTCTGCATTTGTTCACATCTATATATAAAGAAAACTTGAACCCCGAGCCATAAAATGTGTATTTGTTCGGTATACTCCCACCCGAAAGGGCTATAAAATATTTTAATCCTTTTTCTAGAATATGTATCTCCATGGATGTCACTTTTTTGAATTACAATCCCTTTTTCACCTCATCTTCAAAGTGGGAGGGACAAAATAAAGATTGAACTATTATTTTTCCCGACATTTTTCAAATAGAAGACTCACAAAATTATATCTCTCCAACCTTGATCTTAACATTAAAAATCCAAGTTATATTATATCAGGAGAAAATGAATTGAGCTTTTTTGATACAAAAGAAGATTTAGGCTTCCTAAAGTGTCATCTTATGTTGTTCTTAATTCTATAACAATTAACAAAGAGGAAACTGAAAAAAGTATCACAATATTGGTACCATTTGACATTGTCCACTCACGATAAAGGACGACTCAATAGAAAGAGTCTACGAATCCTTGCATTGCCCAGGATCCATGAATTCTTCAGTTAATATCCTCACTAAGTTTTTACCCCATGAACAATCCATTTTAACTTTGATTTCTGAATCTTATAGTCCCGAACTCGAATCTTTCCCTAATCCTAAATCTAAGGATTTCGGCCATCCCATTACTGCTTGTAAGGGGGTTGCATGCTTCAGTCGACCCCAATCAAAAACTTGGAGATGAGAAAGAAGGTGACCCGATGAATACGACTCAATATCAAAAGTTGTTAGAAAAGTTGATATACTGATCACATACACGATCATATATCGCCTTTGTTGTACATTTGATAAGTCAATTTATGCATTCAACCTTTGAAAAATATCTTGAAGCAATTAATAGAATTCTCATATACCTAAAAAATACACCAAGTAATGGTTTATTTTTTTCAGAAGACCACAGAACAGAACATAGAGACATACACCAATGTAGATTGGGCATGCTTAGCTGTTAACTGGAGATTTGACATTCAAATACTGTACTTATTTCTAAGGACATCTGATTATATAGCAAAGTAAGAAATAAAATGTGGTGGCAAGTAGTAGAGTCGAGGCAGTATACTGAGCTATGCTAACAGAGTATATGAGATTTTATAGTTGAAGAGAATTCTTGAAGAACTACATAGCATGATAAACATGCCAATGGAAGTTGTACTGTGACAATAAAACAATCATAAGCATTACAGAAATTTTAGTGCAACATGATCACACAAAACATGTAGAGATTGATAAACACTTTATAAAAAAGAATATTGATTGTGGAGCTATTTGCATGCCTTTCACTTTGACAACTCAACAAATAACAAATATATTTTTCAAAGGACTTTTCAGGCCTAGTTTTGAGTTCCTTGTAAGCAAGTTGGGCATGATAGATTTTTATGCTCCAACTTGAGGGGGGTTTTGGAATTTTAGGTTGTTTTTGTTTTAGCATATTATATAATTAGGTGTTTATATTTCTATAATCTATTACTATTGGTATCTCATATTCATGTTTTCTTCTTTTATCGTGGGAGTTATAGCATCACACCAATCTAATCTTGTAGATGGTTCCTGATCCAAACTCCATGAAACACATCCTTCCAATGCTTATCCTCCTCTCCTTCTTCAACCATGTTAGGGAATATGGCTAGGGATATCATGGAGTCATGATACTCAACTTGTCCACCATTAGCTTTGATGGTAGCACTCTTGTTGTTATCCCCATCGATGATGATGCATACATTTCCCTTCACGGTGCAATGAGTGTTAAATATATTGTGGCAAAGTTATTCTTTACTTGGAAGAGTAGTTGTTGTGTGTCGGGCTGATGTTGTACTTGGCAGAG
The DNA here is from genome assembly GCA_002079205.1 of Phalaenopsis hybrid cultivar. Taxonomy (NCBI): domain Eukaryota; kingdom Viridiplantae; phylum Streptophyta; class Magnoliopsida; order Asparagales; family Orchidaceae; genus Phalaenopsis; species Phalaenopsis hybrid cultivar. The sequence goes on from JXCR01141110.1 coordinate 212,495, forward strand.
TAGCTGTTGTGTGTCGTCGATAGTTGATTTTTTATCAGATTGCATCAATTGTCTCCTTTGTGGCGTGGTTAAGGTTTGGGTGCAGGTAGGTGGAAGGAGGTGTACAGGGTGGAGGGAAAAGAAAAATTTTAGGGGGTTGCTAAAAACCATTGGATAAAAATAAAGAGTTAGATTAACTCTGATGCCAAATGATACCAGAGTTAGACCAAACCACAATAGGAAAAATAAATATTATTACTGAAAGCAAATAGGCGGTTACAATAAAACACACTTGAAAGAGAAATTAAAATAGACACGACACAAAGTAGGGTTCGATCATGGGTGGGGAGATAAGCTACGTGGTTGGAGAGCTGAGGTAGGTGGCTGAAATAAGTCGTGGCTGGTTGGGACAACAAAAGAAGGGGCTGGAATTGTGTTGGCAGCATAGCGAAGGGCTGGGAAAGTGAGGGACAGTGTAGCGGAAGGGCTGTGGACTGGAGAACAGCAAGGGGTAGCTGTTTGGGGCGGTGACAACGAGCAAGAAGGGCTGGAATTGGATGACTGCAGTGAAAAATAGCAAATGATTGTTGTTCAGGAGTGGCTGCAGTAATGGAGGGTGGCCGGGAGCGTTGTGAAGAAGATGCAAAAGGAAGTATGGAAGATATTCGTCACCTCAGAGAGAAATACAGCTGGAGAATCACCCAATCCCTCAGGTACAACCCTCGAAGTGAGAAAAATGGACTGGCGGCTGTACAAAACACATGAAAAATTACCTTCCAAACCTTAATAAAACACATATATAGGAAAAAACTAAAAAGAATGAAGGATGATAGGAAACAAAGAAAAAAAAAAGGAAATCGGGATTGATCTGCCCAACTCTGTCTCTGGGTCTCGTGGGAATCGCAGGACTCACGTAACATGTGACGCAGAGCGTTCCCACGTCACAATCAGAAATAATGCCAATTTTTCTGGTAAATTGGCAGAAAAATAGGGTATTTTTACAGCGCAACATTTTGAATATTTTACATTGGATGGATGATCTCAATCCATTGGCTTAATGCTAAATCTGGAGCAAATAAGGTCCTGTCTACGTGCATGTACATTTTGATAACTAAATTCGTTTTGATGGTCTTATATGAAGAACTAATTCTACTATTAATTTTTTTTCTTTGTGCATTTTTTGAGTGTTCTATGCATAAGGCTAAGGATAATTGGATCTTGATTGAAGCTTAAAATTGATATGTTATCTTCCTGGTTTTCTGATTGTTTCTTTGTCATAATCTTTCAGGATAACGCCAACTCAATGAAAGCTCAGCTAGAGCAACAGAAAAGCGTGGTTGACAATTTAGTTTCTAACACTCGTGTGAGTCTGTAAACTCTCTTACATAACTTATTTATTTTATGTTTTTGGCTTCATTTAGATGTGTTTTTTGTCAGCTTATTTTATCAGTCACTGTTGCTGTGATGTTACAAGTCTCATTTGCTTGCTATGAATTTGACACTTGAAATTTATTTGGCGAAGTAAACATCTCTGAGGTTTAGGGATCAGTTACTATAGTCAATGTTTAACGGCACCTTTTAACTCTTCAATGAGATCTTAATTCTCAGTTTTCAAAATGGTTCCCTGAGCATAATGACATTAGAAAATCTTCATCATTTGCTTTCATGAAGCTATACACATTACTACCAGGTAAATTGTGGATATTTTTTTTGACATTAATTCTCCTCCAACTCGATAAAGACGACTCCTCATCACCAAACAAGTGTAGTGAATCAGTGCTCGCCACAATTCATTGATTCCTCCTTTGAGCTTGAGTGTAGACTGGGAGGTGAAACGGATGTCTGAAACTCTGAGTTCCCTAATCTCCACTGCTGATTTTATTTTTTATTTGATCTCAAGCAACAAGTCACTGGTGTTTGTGCTCCCCACTTGTCCTTTTTGGACAAGTTCTAATGTTATTGAATCCATCGCTTGTGTTGTGAACACAGGCATGTGACATACCATATTTGTGTTATGTAACAACATTTTGGTTGTCCCTTGAAATCATTTTGTTAAAATTACACAACTTCTGGTTGCGTGTGATGGCATATCTGATTCTTTGGTCTCTAATTCACTCTTTATGTCCTGTAAGAACCACCTCAATTACATGCATTCTCAATCTCAGCTACATCAATTACAGGCGGGTAAATTCAATGGGCACTGCCCACTCCAATTGCATCCAATCAGCAACCTCCATGGGAACGTTTAGAATGACAGCCATCTGCGGATAGTAATGGTCTACGCATTTGGCAAGGAAAAATCAAATTATTGAGCTGAGTTTTTTATACTAATCGTTGGTTTATGGGGCCAACTTTTCATGCTCTTAAATGATTCTTTGGTGAACCTTGAAATACAAATAAATTTTAAATATTAAGCGACAGATATATTTTTAAAAATTAATTTCAAAGATTTAGCAAAAATGTGCTAGATATGAAAATTGCAACTATAAGGACAATGTGTAAAGACAATAAGACATGCAAGCTTAGGTGCTCTTCACATCTAGGATTTTATGCACAATTTACACTAAAAAAATGCTGCTCTTTCATAGGGCAGAGAAACCTTACGTTGCATTTTACTTCTGTACAACATTCTATTTATCAAGACATCTACCTAGGATTGTTCATGGCATGGGCAGCTTCTCATCATGTTCCCCAATAGAACACTTAAACAATTAATATTATTCAAAATAAAACAACAATAAAAGTTTCAACAAAGAGAAAATGGTTCTTACCCGTTGATGAGGTCGTGAGCGAAGAACCACAACTCACCACCTTAGCAAAATATTAAGAAACCCAACATGATCAAGCAAGAAAGCAACTTTTCTTTTTAATCATCTTATAATTGTTTTTTAGGAAAAGTGCTATGTAGCTAGTGAGAAGAGAGGGTTAGGGTTCAATTAAGTGAAATCAAGCTTTTTCAGACTTATGCCCCTAGTGTTTAAAAATCAACTCAAGATTGAGTTTATCAACTTAGGCTTCTAGGGGACTAAAAATAATTCAAATGTGAGGCCTTGTGAAATTTTAAATTCTCTCCAGCCGTTTCATAACACATTTGCAAAAGAGTAAAAGGCTGTCCCTTTTTAAAAGCTAAAATCATAATAGTTTTGCAAATACTTTAAGCTCCAAATGATTTCAAAATTTATAAAAATTTTGTCCCAAGTCAAATGCAATATCTTAAACTGTGAGTCCACTCTTAAGGCTTAAACGTACCACTTGGGATACTAGTGAGCTATGTATGTCTTAAGGTATCTATATAAGCAAATCAATTGCACATATTTTCAAAATCTTGCATGTGCCTCATGATGTAAAGTCCATATTAAATTCATGACTTAAAACTTATGCAAGTCTTTAAAGCTTATAAAACATTTTTAGATATTCAAATATGTGAAATTAAAAGCCCGCGTGTGCTCTAACCAATGTATTGAATGCTCAAATACTAGGTTTGAGAATGCTATGCGGGCTAACTATGCCACATTGTCTAGAAGATAGGGTTGTAAGTCACACCCAACTAATTTGATTCTCCTCGCAATGACTGAAGTTAACGAGTATAGTAATTTCGAAATAAATATTTAAATCGTAAAATAAGAATTTACTAGTCCAAATCACTTAGTTTGATCCTCGTAAGGGCTGGAATTGACGATTCTCATAATTTTGAATGTTTTAAATATTTCAATCATCGATGATGGCCTCGATGATCAAATATTTCAACCGGAGGGGTTAATCTTTTAAATCAACATTTTCAAAGTAATCAATCAAAATGTCCAAGTTAAAATTTATCACTAAATACTTAAAGCAATCCACCCTCCGCAAAAGTTTGTCAAGGGTGACAAATTTCTGATAGACTTTAGTTCACAAAGACTTAATGCCTTATTAAGTGTATCCCTATATTCACAATCAAAACAACTCCATGCTAGTAAGGGCGTGACCGAGTCATCTGTCTTCGTGGTTTTGTCGCAAAATGACACTACAAAATAGAAGTTATGACCAGATCTTTCTGATCGGGTGGTTATCGTCAAATGACATCATTATATTACGGTCACGACTACAACATGTATATTCTTCAACGACTTTCTACCCTTAGTTGTAAATCATAAGGGTACAATTGATTGATACAAAGTTTTTTGTCGGTTAAGGTCTGCTCAAAATTGTCCCCTCAGTTAAACATCCACGCCAGATCTACAAAGTCACATTAGACACGCAACCCATAGTTGTTGACAAAGATCTTTTAGTCAGATTGTGTCGACTACCTCCTCTGAACAAGTAGATCAGGGATCAATGCGGCCCGAGATGACGGAACCATGGGATTTTGATCGGGTTTCGTCTTCATTTTCCCATCATTCACTTTAAGCTTTAAGCGATAGATTATATTTAAAATATTATATGTTTGCTGCTATTATATACTAAATTTTCATTTCTTAATGACTAACATTAATTGAAAATGCTCTCCTATTATCAAGAGGGCTAATTAACTATAGGGGCTTGCGCCAATAGGAAACTTCGAACCCTATATCAAAAAGTCATCACGAAATTAGGATGAAAGCTTTTGGTAATGTCTTATGTACAATCCAATCTGTCTTCTGAAAATTTGACCTTCCGAAGTTCTCTCAACAATACAAAATAAAATAAATACAAAAGTTCTTAGGAGGCGGTCGTATTTTGGAGCCCACACCTGAGTGCACAACTTGGGCCAACTTAAGGATGGCTGCGAGTTCTTTATTTTCTAATGGCTTTAATAAGTTAATCTTTTTAACTTGGCCAACTAGTCCTGAATCGGGTTCAGACAACTATTTGGCTGTATACTAATTGCTTAATCTATCAGGCTTTTTATTCATATACAGATCCAGATATGCAATTGTACTTTTATCTTTTATTTTAAAGACAACTAAGACCCACTGGTCACTGAACTCTGCTTAGCAACACCATGTCAAATCTTCATAACTGCAATCATTACAAATTTTTTGTCATGTGAGATTCATAGTTGTTTTTTGTCTTTTTGGTCCACACTGCTACTTTCTGTAGCCCATTATCATCTTATATTCCTTGAAGTATTTTATTACCTTCTATTGCGTCCAGTCCCTCACCCAATATCGGCACACTGATGCCATATCTCTTATCGTCTCCTTGTTGAATAACATTCTCATATTTAACATAAAGTTTGATATCATGTTTGCCATATATACTATTATATAACCTTTTTAAACATTTGTATCACTGTATATTGGAATTATTTTGCTTGAATTATACAACATATAAGTGTTTAGAGGCACCCAAAACATTGCCATTCGGTGTCCTGATAGCCAACAAAATTTCATCCTGAAAATCCAATATGAGTACATATCAATTTTTACGTTCTATACTTCAAGACCTCTATTATAGTGCATTTGGAATTAAAATATTAATTTTCCAATACTTTATTAAGGTGATTGAATTGATATTTTTCACTATTAAAATGGTGCATATATAACACAGAAAATTTACATACATACCTCTATGGTCCTATGTATTTACATTCGAACACCTAGACTTTCTTTCTTACATTCATTCAATCTTACCTTTGCATTAAAAGGTGTATTTTACTTTTTAAAAGATAAAATGTTAGTATTTTTGATGTGATATGAAAATTTTGGATGTTATAAATGTAAAAAAGTAAACCTAAAGTGTTAGACATGTAAATATATTTGAATCTCTTGATTTTGGTAATGGAGTCAACCGAGGGAAGTCATCGAGACCCCAACTTTTAGTGAGGATATGACTATTATAGGCAGTTGTGTGTTTAGAAGTATAGGGATAATATAGGCTTAAACATGTCTTTTTACGGTGACCAACCTCTTGAAATAGGGGGTATTCAATGTGAACCGAATTTTGATTTTTTACCCCGTAGAGCTACAAAATTATCCTCTCTAATCTTCCTAATCCCTTTCTGTTCTTTCTCCATCTTTCTCTTTCCTTCCCAACAGTCTATTCCTTGGGTGTTATTCAAGGATAAATCTGGTTTCAAAACCCTGAACAGGTGCGGTGAGCGTGGATCATGCTACAAACAAAAAGAGTAACATAAAGAAAAGAAATTAGCCACCAAGAATTTGTTAACATAGAATGCAGTAGAAATTTCCTAACTCAGTTGATTCATGACTCAAAGTGCAAGGGAGATGATTAGAGAAACACTTGCTCAGGCAATGATGCTGCCACATCAATCGACAATCACTCCGCTTCAAAGGAGAGAATTTGGTGTCAATGCCTGGAGAACCCTTCACTGGCACCAGGTGAAGAGAATGACTCGTTGAATCTTGTGGCCTACTCGCCATCTTTTTTTGAATCGGGAGACTTATCCTTTGTAACTTAATCTCCTTAGATAGGGAGAAGGCACACTTGAACCCAGACTGGAAGTGGCAAGGTGTGTTCAATTCTTTTTCCGGCTAAAGGAACTGGGTCTCAGTTGTTTCTCTTAAGGAATGTTCTTTGTTCGCTAGTCGCCCCACAACCTAAAAAAGCAGTGAACCACCAACACTAGATCCAGAGCAGTTGGAGCTGGAGAAAGCATGGAATAGTCGTAAGTTCTGAAAAAATGGCTGCATATGATGTTTGATGACTAGGAATTTGTCTCTAAATACCAACATATGACCGACATCTCCAATAACAACCAACACCAGACCCTCTACCTCCAACTTTGGAACACTAGGAGAAGTTCCTAGGACAATCCAGGAAGGCTCTTCGTCCTCGCTAGTGTGTCCACTTTGGAGGCTGAACAAACTTTTTTGAGGACTACTTCGAATACCGACGAGTTGATGTTTGGAACCAACGAAATAGAAGTTTCTCCTTTTGAAACCAGCGAACAAAAAGTTTAAATGTTGGAAGGAGGCAAGTACAAGTCATTTGACTTGTTCTTGCCCCTTCATCTATCTCCTCACCTGAAGTTCGCTAGAGTTGGCTTTTTACAGTTCTTAAGTCCATTTTCAATATTTCGTGGAATAAAATTGAAAAAGTTCATTGTATTTATAGGCAGCAAGGCAAAAAAACTTGTGGGAAATATTAAATATCTTATTTATGACAACCACTCATTAGCCAATCTTGCATAAATATATTAGCATTGAACGCTACTTCTAGAAACCAAAATACTTCTCGCATGTATTATTATGACTGGAATTTTATCTAGTTTCTCTCGGTTGAAAGCCATCGTGATATCATCCTAACACTCGGGGAACTTGATAAATCATTCAGGAAGGAGTTATTTGACTAAACAAGCCTAAAAATTGGAATTAGATAGATCAACCAAGGTTTTTTTATTATAGGTTTCTAGTCCAAATAACTTTTTATTATGTTATTTAACATTCTTGTTCTCAGGAGATAAAATGAACTGCTATGATTTTTTTATTCGGTCATCTTTTTATAATGAATTATACATTTATTCGTGCTTCAACGCTTAAGAAATATAAAACCCCTATACTTTTAAGTCTCGACATAGGTTAAGTCTTGGCATTTCCTCCTTTATGACGAAAAAATCTTCAATGAATAGTGCATGAATCACCTTAGAAGCAAGTTTGATAGTTACCTCCATAAAGAGTACAACAAGATCTACTTAATAAGTCTGGCGTAAGGTATAATCTGTCTAAGGCAATTACTTAATCAGAAGACAACATGAGCTACATGTAGTATAAAACTTGAGCCTAACATATTATTCTCTTATTACATCTTTTATCAAAGAAATATGCAAATACATGCCTATAAATATACTTTTTAAGTCTTTTTTTAATGAATTCCATCCATTCATAGCAGCTCTCTTAGCCGACTAACCCTGAAATCTTTGTCAAAATGATATCGTTCGGCTCACCTAGCCGAGTACTACCTACTTCTCTCATCAATGAATATCTTATCATCTAGCATGTATGACCGAGTTTAGCACATGTCCAACAAATCACTGAATCTTAAGATGTGATTGCTTTTATGCCTAACACTCGTAGAGGCGAAGATCCCTCATGTCAACAAATATCTTAAGCAAAAAAAGGAAATAAGGATGAACAACAATAAAAAAGATGTAAAAAGGCACTTTCATTTCATTTTTCCTTTTAAAAACATAATTATATATGTTTTCCACTTAAATAAAAAGGCAAGGGTGGTTCGCTAATAGTGCGACATCATACATTTGACAAAATTCTGTCACTCCTTGTCATCGCATCTTTTTTCTTCGAAATTGGTAACCAGGTTTGCGAACTTCGTCATGTCAGCCCAATGTGAGGTAATCACCCTATCTTCATCACGTGGTCAAGGTAGAGCTAGATGCCATTCTAGAATTCTCCTAGAGTGTAGCCTTCTGCGCGTCTCTTGTCGAGAGCTCCTCAGTGAACTCCACAAGAGTCTTCATTATAGACATGCACTCCTCCAAGGACTAATTCTCATCCTCTAGCTCCTTGTGGTACTCCTGCAATAGTGTGTTCTCTAACTTCAAGGCCTCGTTAGACAGCTCCCCAACAGTAGAAGAGATCACCTTCAATGAAATCTTATCTCCAATGAAATCTTATCTCACAAGGATTGGATAAGCTGTAAGAACTTCTTCCTTTATGAAGCTAGCGGTGATAGAAAGTTATCAGAATATTGTATTTGTGCCACCTTAGCATTAAAGGTGGGCGACTTCCAATGAGAGGTCCCCCCTTATCCATGCCAATGAAAGTATCAACCACAAAACGAGACGAGAGCTTCCAATGAACGACACCCAAGCGACAAGCATACCACAAACTGTGAGCTTTCAGAGTATTCCAATCCTTCCTCTTATTGGCGGGAACATATCGGTCGCTCTTGCTCTGGTTTGTCACTTCATCTCCCTTCTTGGGAGCGACCCATTTCAGCAAGGATTGGATAAGCTGTAAGAACTTCTTCCTTTATGAAGCTAGCGGTGATAGAAAGTTATCAGAATATTGTAGGTGTGCCACCTTAGCATTGAAGGTGGGCGAATTCCAATGAGAGGTCCCCCCTTATCCATGCCAATGAAAGTATCAACCACAAAACGAGACGAGAGCTTCCAATGAACGACACCCAAGCGACAAGCATACCACAAACTGTGAGCTTTCAGAGTATTCCAATCCTTCCTCTTATTGGCGGGAACATATCGGTCGCTCTTGCTCTGGTTTGTCACTTCATCTCCCTTCTTGGGAGCGACCCATTTCAGCAAGGTCTTCTTTCGGATGCTAGAATCCCTTTTAAGTTTTGGAGGAAACTCATTTTACAAGTTGGCCTTCTCTATTCTCTTGCATTCCATCTCCATGGTCTCCTCGCTCAATGGCCTCCTTGCAAGACGGCGCTTCCTTTCCCTCATCTCTAACTGTAGCCTCTTCCTCATCTAGAGGCTCCTCACCTTTAGGAATTGCCTGTCTAGTTGTAGGAGGTACTCACTCCCTAGGGATGATAGTTACTCTTCCTGGGACTGGAAACCGTCAAATTGGCAGTATCACTAAGGGGTCGGTCAAGTCTCCTCCAATCTCTCCCCCACCCCGAGTTGACTAAGGGGTCGGTCACCTCGCCACCTGTCACTTCTTTCTCTTCGTCATCACCCGAAGAGAGATCTTTGCAGAAAACAAGATATTACATTAGTCTTTCACCTTTTCTGCATTATTTCTTCGCTCTATGAGGACTAGCTTGTCTGTTCCTTTCTTTTGAAAAATGATAGTAGAAGGAGAAACTGAGTATAGGTACTGATTTTTACCTATGGAGATCTTACCTGGCCTCATCTCTTGACCCTTCGTCTCCTCCTCGTTGTAGCAACATCTTCAAACTGTCAGTCCTCCTTGGTCGTGGTTCCATACAAGTTTGTAGCTAGCACTTTGCCAACTATCGAGGGCTGGAGATACTTTAGTACATCGTGCTCCTCGCCCATCAAATTGTAGGCATGCTGGAGGAGCTCATACTACGATTTTAGCATGGCCCCCGATCGCCTAGCCTTTCTACATAGAAGCGAAATAGAATTTTCATTTCCAATCCTTCATCTTATTTTTTAGCCCTTGAAGTGGGTCTTTTTACCAAGGAACTGCACGAACCCCTTCGGTTGGGGACGCATGTTGAAAGATAGCTAAAGATTTCAATTGACCATGAGATCTTCATCCACCTTATAAATATCACCAAGGTCGTGATAATGATAATGGAGTTTGCCTTCACTTGCTTTGGGAGGATTTCATAGAACAGATAGGTGCTCATCAGCTTATCATAGAGAGGCAGTCGGAAGTTGAGTCTGGATTGAATATGATAAAATAAAAACTCATTTACTAAGAAGGTATTCATCCTCTCTTGTTTCTCGGCCACTCTTAACCGAACAGATGATCAAAAACGCACAATGACCCTAACAAGTTGGTCTCGACGAAATCCATGGGCTTGTCCGAGAGGAAAAATATATGATTGACTAAAGAGAGAGAATCACTAGAAGAAAATGAAAAATGGAACAATATCACCACGACCAAAAACCTTTTTATAAATGGTGAAGGAACCATAACCGTCAATGAAAATGGTAAATAAGTTAAAACGTGGTACACAAAAATCCAAAGAGTCAGATTTATTAAATATAAATTATATCAACACTAGGATCAAAGCAACAAAGTGGTATTTTTTTATTTAAATAGTGCACAAGAACTTATTAAAGGACGTCCAAATACAAAATTACATTAATTTGAAGAAGAAATTAAGAAACCCATGCATGGGTCCGAAAGGATGTCGATCAGAAGACCGACCCAACTAAATAAGCCTATGCTGTAGGAATTCGCCCTCGACCCTAAATGGACTCAAGTGACTGGATTAGGTGTGAGCTTGGGATACCAAGGATCTATCTCCTTCATTTCTACCAATTCTTGGAGGAAGTTGGCGACCATCCGCTTTATTACAGTCATCTTGCGCTCCAACTGATTCAGTCGGGTCGCTTGGCCGACCATTTCTATGACGAAAGTCACAACTATTGCATCACCAAGATATTGTCAGTTTTGTTCAGACGCTGTTGAGATGTTACCTCACAATTCTTTCAGTCTCCCTCTCTCCTTCGGTGTCATCATCACCTGCCTCCATTTGAGGGTCATCTTTGTGGCTGGGGTGGTCGACTGCCTCGATCAACTGTTCGTCTCCCCTCGAGAAAGTTCCTGGAATATCATTCGAATTTAGTTGGCCTAAGCTTTGTATGTAATAATAGTGCTGCAGATTTTATTAAGTGTAAAACATTCTTTATGCGAGATAGGGGAGTAAAAGCAAACCATAATTTACATTAGTATGAACAAAATTAGCAAAATCTTTATATGTACTTGTTGGCTTAAAAATTGCCAATAACTCTGAAGCTGTAGGGTCCTTCTCTACTCTACATGTTTGCTCATGATTGGGCGATCTCGTGGGAGTGAGGATGGTTGTCGGAGAGAGTGAACCATCGATTGGACCAACTGCTGGTGGCTTCACCCTAACAGCCACTGCGACGACATATGTGGAAGTCATCCTGGATGCGTCCCCCTAGCCAGGAGATGAACCGACTCTATTCTGTTTTACAACCTTACATCGTTTTGTGCCCTTAATGTATTTTTGCTTGTAGAACATACCACAGAGCAATTCCTTGTCTGGTATATTTGTTTGTGACAAGTATGATTTGCCATAATTAGCTGATGCACACGGGGAGGTGATTGAGTCTAAAAACAAGAGGAAGATGCTGAAACAAATGAGCTTTAAAGACATCTCATCACTGTATTTATAAGAGTTATTGGCCTTGTAATCCAAGAGCTTATTCGCAACATGAGTATTTATTAAAAATTAAATAACTATTACATTCAATTCTCGTTCTTATCGCAGAACTTCCCAAGATATGAGAGAATCGAGGAACGAAATATTTATGACCAAAAGACGACTAATCGGATCAACAAGGATCAAGTAGCTCTCAGTCCGTCCATTAGCAAAAACTCACCAAATAGATGAATCCAAAAGTGGATTGCAAAGGGTCAACCAAGAGCGTCAGGTTATCAAACATAAGTCAAATAAGGCATTTGCAGGCCGAATACGAGAGGCCGAGTATGATAGATTGGGTATGAATGGCCAAGCACAAAGGGGAGGAATATCACAATTCAATAAAGGAATGAATAGAAAGAAGACCTCGCAAAGATCCCAACTTTAGTAGGGATATGATTATTATTGACGACTATGTATCTAAAGGTCTATGGATAATATATGCCTAAACATACCATTATATGAAGATTAATTCTTATAAATAGGGGGTATTAAATGCAAACTAGATTCTGATTTTTCAGTCCTTGGAGATACAGAAATATCCCCTTTAACCTTCGTGATCCTGCTCAGTTCTCTCCCTCTTTTTTCTCTCCTTCGTAGCATGAGTGTGATTCAATGAAAAATTTGGTGTTCAACAGACATGCATGTAAATGCTTTATCTAAAAAATACAAGAGATTCAATAATAATGAAATAATATGGAGAATGTTCTCAATTATGGACAATTTTAAATAGTTACTAATTTCTGATTTGTTAAAATCATTACAATAACAATCACCTTAAGCTAAAACATATATATCATGAAGATAGTCCTATGATAAATATTGGGGAAATGAAATGATTCTAGAGTTTTTATAAAAATAATTCTCAATTGTTTTGTTATGATTCGACCTCAGAGTCTATGATTACTAATATGAGAATTAGCTGTCGAGCTAAAATTTAATAATTTCATTTACTAGCTGTCGAGCTAAAATTTGATAATTTCATTTACTATTCTTAAATGATAACAAAGTTTATTCTTCATGCTTCTCATATATGAATAAATTTCAATACATTGATGAAATCACTAAATTAAAGAATTTAAATTACATTAAATTTAGAGTGGTTCTAGCCATCTTCTTGTTTGGTTGTGTTTGTGATAAACAATTTCTCATCTTTTACTCATTTTTAATTTCAATATTTTATCATAAAAATCTTAGTTTAAATTTTTGTGAGTTATCATTAATGCACTAGATACTTATACCTCTAAAAATAAATAATATAAAGGAAATAAGAATACAATAAGCTAGCTTGCTAAATTCAATAAATTTGTATAAAATTATTTGACAATTTATTTAATCAAGGCTGATCGTGGAAATGGTTTAAAAATATTATATTATATAACACTAATAATATTTCATCTTGTCTATATTGTTTTTCTCATATTATATTTGTCATAAGAGCATTGTTTAAAGCACATTATTTAAGTTTTAAAACGATTATTTTTTTTTTATTTTATGTGTGTGGGTACCTTAGGTCCTCAACTAATTTCATGAGCGTGTGAATTCTATCAATTAGTATAAACACGCATGCATCCTATATTGATTATTTCATTTATATTAGATCTTTCTATAGTTAATTAATTAAATTTGAAATGATATTTGATAAGCAATTTGAGAACTTATAGAAAATTTATCTCATTTTATTCAATATGACCAATCTTTTCATAAAAGAGATGAATCATAAATAAATTTTCAATAATAGTAGATTAAATGGTTATCAATGATTTAGAAGAACAGTAATATCAACATAAACTAGAAACATGAGCACCTATCTAGATCTTAGAAGATTGGGTTTGCCCCTTAACTTTGCCTCATTTTAATTTAGTTTCTCTAATAAAAAACTCCACACATTAGATATTTATGTTAATAACTTACATAAAATGTTATTTTAATTATAGTTTATTATATTTCCGTCATCCCTTGTTGTAATAGTTTTTACTTAGTGAGCATAATTATTTTAAACTACCTATTCTTATCATCAAACATCTACAATTACACGCAATTTAATAAATTATTTCATTTAATCTATATTCCAAGTATTATTTTATCATTATTTAATATCTTATAATATAATTCTAATCACTATAAAGTACGTTATTTAAACTACATATACACAATATTATTTATTCTCATTTTGTAGTTGTACTTTCTTTCATTCAAATATATAATCTTATTTAATTAATTTATTCTGTTGTCTAAATAAATATTAGAAATCTTTAATTTATAATTGAAACCCAATATTATAGACAAATCCCTAATTTCTCAATTTCAAAATTATCTAATATAACGTTATACTTTAACTTATGAATTTAAATTTTTTTTTGCTTCAATATTATTTTAATTTCGTAAACTTATGTCATAACATAGAAACATACAACTTGAATTAATGTTTATGCTAATTTTTCTTTATCATAATAATTTTTTTTTAATTTTTAGAATAATATAAATTTAAAAATTAATTTAGCATTCTTGTTTCATGTAAATTAATTCTCTCAATTTAATTTTTAAGGTATAATGAAATTTATTAAATTTTATTTATCATTGAATTAATCATCCTTCATTAATAAAATTCAGAAATCTCAAATATATATATGATAAGAAATCACATAAAATATTAACACAAATAAAAAATCTTAGGTTAATTTACCTTGGTTGCTTGATAGTACTGCACAGAAGATCTCGCTTAGCGCTCGAGCTTGCCTAACTCAACATTTAATTATGTCAATCGTATGACCTCACTTGATTATGCTTGCCCATTTACTTGTCAAATGTTTTTTTTTCATTGCTAAGGTACTAGTCTTATGTCTTTTTATTGTTTTTTTTATGCAAATGACAATTAGTGTACATTTTGATGTTTTAAAATTAATAGAAATTAACACTATCTGTTTTCCTTGTACTTAATATTTATATTTTTACGTGAAGTAGAGAAATGATCAAAATGGTCTTCAGACTGTAATATTGGCAATTGAAGTTAAAATTATAAAAATATCTGATTTAACCCCTAGACCCTTAAAATGAGAGCCAAAATGGTTCCGCCACTAAAGGTGATGGCAATTGAAGTTAAAATCTGTAGTTGGTGTTAAAAATGAGGATGATTTAGGAAATTACATCTTGAAATTTATGTAAAATATAATACTCTATTTGCCTTTCTTTGGGATATAATTTATCGGTAATATTTTCAATATTTATTACTTCATTTTGATGTTTTATGATGAAATATTTATGTCTTCATGTTCTTGTAAATAGATAAACTTCTTGTAAAATCAACTAGGACAGTTGCTTGTTTTTACATTGGTTAGCTGTTAGATACATAACAACTTCCATTTGTAACCTTACTTTAAAATCAACTTATCTTCTTACATATAGCTTTTGGAGAGCAAGATCCAGGAGGCTAGATCTAAGAAAGATACACTAAAGGCCCGGGCACAATCGGCGAAGTCTGTTCTTTTGCCTTATAACATGGTGGTGGGTACATTGCTTTCAAATTTTGGTCCTTAAAGTTTTGTTTGCTTTCAATATTCTGTAGGACTGCCACAAAGGTTAGCGAGATGTTGGGAAATGTTAATACCAGTAGCGCCCTTTCAGCATTTGAAAAGATGGAGGAAAAGGGTGAGTTCTTCGATTTCATATATTATCTTGTCGTAAAGCTTAGGTAAATTTTATTAAATTGATGATTTTGGCTATTTTTGTGACAAGATATCATGAAATTTAGTTCAGTAACTCCAATATTTATAGAATTCAATGGTAACTTTGCGGTACTTGGAACCTTTAATTCCATGTTCTGTTGGATGGCAGAGATATATTGCTGTTTAGTTCAGAACGCCATTACTTTCAGAATTCAATTTCCAAGTTTCGTACCATATCCTAAATTCAAGGCGCTGTTGATGGGCTACTCAGCTTACTTAATGTGGTTATCTGCTATTATTTTTCATTTTTAATTTTCTTTTTTCTTAGCCAAGTTTAGATTATGAGGTAGCATGTTTCTTGACGCTTTGTTAGCTCTACTGTTTCTTATGGCATTGTTAAACCCAGTTAGCTCTGTGATATCTTCTCCCAGAGGAACTGACAGTGTTGAATTCTTTAGTTTGAAATTACGAATTTACATTAATAGAAATGATATGCTGACGAGATTAGCATTACAAGTATGGGAAGGAGTGCAAATTATAACTTCTTTAATGTTGGCCTGGAAGGAAGATCTGTGCAATCTACATACTGCTATAGTTTTTTGGCTTTATTTTTACCTCTTTTGTGTTTCATTACGACAATAGGTAGGTTTCTTTTTTTTTCTATTTTTAATTTCTCAGCTTGAGTTTTTGTTTTGGGGGAATGGATTGGAAACAGTTATGGCAATGGAGTCCCAAGCGGAGGCCCTTAATCAGCTTACTGCTGATGATCTGGAAGGAAAGGTGATATCCCTATAATAAAGTTGTGTGTGTATTTTCCCATCTTCAAGTTATATTAGCTCATGAAATGGAATTTCACTTGGTTTTATAGTTTGCATTACTGGAGAATTCGTCGGTTGATGATGATCTGGCTAAGCTGAAGAGAGAACTTTCTGGGACATCACTGGTATTATCTGCTGTTCTTCTTCCGTTACTTTTTTAATCATGATTGATACTGTAATGCTCTAGTTTAGCTTTCTTTTGTCTATTCATTCATTATTCACTTTGATGGAACTATTCTCCTGTTGCAGTTCTTCCTGGATATTGTCCTGTTTCTGTATGGATTGCTAAGTTGGTGGATAGTGCAGTGGAGTGACACACATATTGGGATGATTAATTAGGCGTCAAGGAATAACAGCAAGCCCTAAAAAATCATAGGAAAATCAAATCAATTAGTCTTGAGTGCAATGGCATTTCATGTTTACATTATGTTAAACTTTAGGAAAAGTACACGTGCCTTGTGAATCAAGAGATCAAATGACTCGGTGATGTCTAGGCAAGTTGAGTAGATTTGGAAGCGGAGAAAATGGCAATATATAGACTCAGTAGATGGTTTGGACAAGTAGAGATGTTTTGTACCATTGTATTCGTTAGATTCAATAATCATGGAGAAATATACATCAATTTGTGGTTGGCCATTTGGACACAGCCCAATTCGCATCACTATATCTCACAAGATGAAGAGGGGAACCAAATGGGAGGAATAAGCCACAACTCTGTGTTCTAAGGTAACGAATGATTCAAGTAATGACAACTAAATGTAAGTGTGAGGCTTTTGCATAAAATTTTTATATGTTGAATCGCGTTGGAAATATTTGATCGAGTAATTGTCATATGGTTTTGGCTTTCTACCAATTGCCTGAATGTAACAGGAAGAAGATTGTCATTTTCACTGATGTGCTTTGTGTTTACTTCTACATGAGTTTCTGGAGAGGAAGCATTGTGGAGGCTAGCCCAAGTAATTATATCCTGTGTTTACGTATGTTTGTTTAAGAATGTATTGGAGATATTAGTGTGTACGTTCAAATCCAAGAAGCAGTGGAACCAAGTTTTTTCATATCAAAGATGTTGTAAGTGACTAATTAAATCAAATTTATCCAATAATGGTAATACCATAAACATTAATTAGAAGAACAAATATTTCGTTGGAGTTGTTATACAGAGATAACGATTGATCATATTGGCTCTATCTATCCATATTCTTGTTTGTTTGTAGTAATCCTGGGTGCCATCGGAATGAAATTTGATTGAGCATGCCCATTTGCATTATATTTCCTTAATGAGTGACTGAGATCAAACCGTCTCCCTTGTGTGATTTTTCTCAGAAGCCCGGAGTGGGGGAGTCATGAAAATTTCCTAAGATCTCCATGAAGAAATGTATTTTTACTATCCACTTGATGACGTGTCCATCCTTGTGAAGATGCAGTCGAGATAATTATTCATATTGTAGTATTTCTCTTGCCACATGATTAAATATTTCTTCATAATTATTTCCATATTCTTTGTTGTTACTAATGATAATCAACCTTGCTTTGTAGTAATCCTTGGGACCATCGGAGTGAAATTTTATTGAGTATACCCATTTTCATTCTATTTTGTTAATAATTGATTGATACAAAACCATCTCCCCTGTATGATTATTCTTGGGAGCCTGAAGTTTTTTAGTTATAGCTTCTTCCCAACAATTATTTTTACAAGCCTCAAAATAATTTGAAGAAATAGAAATTAAGGCTAATGTAATGTGAATTGCATGCCAATTTGGAGTATGCAAGATTCTAGATGATCATCTAGAATCAGTTAGCGACTTTTAGTTAGCAGGCTCAGGTGCTGAACTAAATTGCACCAGCTCAGAAGACGGGCCAGTTTGTTTAGTTTTGGATGGCAACATTTCTTTCACATACAAATTTAGGTTTATACTGAACATTAGTGGAGAAGAATACTTGATGTTTAAAGAGCACAACATGAGAGATTTATAATCTTTTGAAGCCTAGATCATTTAACACTAATAGCCTCTGTGAGAAGGACTACAGCATATAAATACACTTTTAGTAGATTTGAATTGGGAATTTTTTATGTTCATGTGTTAATAAATGGATAGAAAACACAACCAAATGTATGCATATTATTGTAATTAGGATGCTTTTGGAAAATAAGGAAATTCAAACTCAAGATACTAGGGGTAACTATTGATTAGATAGATTTTCATGGTCAATGCTTCAACAAAAAATTTAGGTGGAATTGAAGATTCTAGTAATAAGATTTGAGCAACTAAAAGGGGACAATTTTTGTGTTGAAAATTTTAATTATTTATTTGTGTAGGAACAATCTCTAAGAAGTAGTTCTCTTTTTTGGAAAAAGTAATCTGGAAATTCAAGTGAGATTCACCCACAGTCAGATTTCAATACTTTGTAGGATGAAAGTTATGTTTCAACACAAGCATCAAACTTTTGGAAGATACTGAATACGTCTGAATGACACGAAAAAATAATTCAAGTACACTTATTATAATCATCAATGAATTTTACAAAATATTTATAATTTGCATGTGATATAACAGAAGTGGTAACTCATATATCTCCAATCAAATCAAAATAATTTTTAGCATGACTGCCATGGTACATAAAAGAAATGCTTTTGTTCTTCTCTCTTTTGCACATCGAGCAATCAATTAAGAATGAATTATATTTATTTATTTATTTTAGCAAACCAGAGTTCATTAATAAACCTTGAATAACTTAATATTTTGTGACAAATTATTATTTTGATTTGTTCTAGTCAATACTCATGCTGAGATTTTTGTTTCTTGGTAGTAAGCAGATGTCTGAATTTTATATCTTCTAAAATGAATCTTCTGTCCAATTCAAATATGTTTTCACTGCACCTTCAATTTTAAGAGTTTATCTTATTCCATTTTTGTTAAACAGAAAGGAGAGCTTCCTGCTGGTAGAACGGCAATCAGCAGCTCAAGTGGAGCATTTCCTTTTCGAGATATAGAAATTGAAAATGAACTTAATGAGCTAAGAAGAAAGGCCAAGGAGTTCTAGATTACCATTTTGCATCTCATAATTCCTCTGCATAGTTACAGTGTTGCAGCTTGATAAAATTGTGCTGCAGTTCTCATGCTGTTCATGCATCTGATTGCTGCATCGGTTGATTACAAAATATGCAAATGGCAACATAAATTTATGTGCATTGGCATCAAAATTTTTGTAAAATAAACTATAGCTTCTTTATGTAAAACGGTTCATTGCTAAGAATGTATTTTTTATAAATCAAACTCTTAATGTATATCATGAAAATCTTTATTGCAGGCCTTTTTCTTCTCGTTGTTTAGATTTGTTGCGCTTTTCATTATGTTTGGTGCAGTTGAAGGAAAAACGTGTTGAGTTCTTTTACAGAAATATAAGAATGATGTGGTGGTTGCTTGTAGGTTTGTGAAAACTAGAGGACTTAAGGTGTTTGAAGAAATGACACAAAGGGTCAAGATAATTAAGCAGCAATCACAAGTGCCACCCTCTGTCAAGATCTGGCGAGTTGAATAGAAATTAAAGAAGCCTAAAGTTGAATAGAATGTAAAGAAAAAAAGTGGTTCTGGTAATCATAGTCAGCCACGAAATGGCTCTTTTTTCAAATATGGTTTTAGTTCCCTTTCGGAAGTTTTAATTTTTTTTTATTTTGATGTTTCAAATAATTTAAGCAGTATATATATATATATATATATATATA
>JXCR01141110.1:237534-273180 GCA_002079205.1 Phalaenopsis hybrid cultivar
ATTTATATACATACATTATAATATTAATATATAAAGACTTACTCAAGTATAAGATAGTCAAGAGGAACCAACCCTTGAATATATATCCCCATCCTTGGCATTATCTATGGCAAAATGCATCCATTTTAATACTTAAGTAATGGGCTATAGTTTTTTTTTGCGAAGTAAGCAACTTTAACAGAGTATCTACCTAAATTAGATTCATAGTTCATCATTCATCATTGAGGCAAGCATGTATGTGGTTCATAAGATATTTGAAATAATTTATTTTCATAAAAAATATATAGGATGTTTATTTTTGTTTGGAAAGAATAGATCGATGCTATGATATATTATAGTGCTTATCAAGACTAACATTGTCATATATGAATATAGAGATCATGCTAGTTACTTTATGGACACAACAAAATAAAAATAGACATCTCAATTAATATTGAAGTTAATTCTAGATAAATAAATTATAAGTTAAAAATGGTCTATCATAATTAATAATTTATATTTCTAACTTAAAAACCACATATAAAGCATATCAAAAAGAGTTTGAATGTCCTCCAAAGCACTGACATGGGAAAGTGGTATACCCAAATATTTAAAAAGAAATAAACATCTACAGAAAAAAATTATGTCTCAAATGGCTAAGGAGTTCAACTTTTCTTTAAAATCATATATTTTATTTAGGTCAGCAATAAGCCTTATCAATCCATCCCAAGCATATTCTTATAGGGAAGTAATGGTTCTATTATTGGCTTGCAAAAAAAATAAAAAATGCAAATCATCTGTATAGATGAAGCGATGCTATTTTTTTATCACATTAAATAGAATGATACACATTTTTACTATAATAGTCACTAATAAGATAGAATAAAAGATCCATGAAAATATAACGAGAATATACTATAGAAGATAATATTTGTATTAGTTGCTAGAAGATTGGAAGTACTATTGAAGCTCCACATTAATGTTTAGTGAGAATGGATTAGAAGGTATATTAACATTAAGTTTCATTGCAAATAAAAAAAAAATAAAATCTTTTTTTCTTAATATTTGAAGATGACAATCCCTATTAACATAATTAAAATACTTTTCCAATTTTATTTTTTGCACAAAAATGCATAAGAAATGTTATAATTTTATAATCTATAATAATCTTATCATCTATATCAGTGTTGTTAATAATTCTACTTTTATGTTATCATCATAAGCCTAAATATCACATTATAAAATGTATTACATGGTGAGATAGGCCAATAATTAGATATGCATTTATCATGAATCTTAAAAAAATAATAACAAAATATGTATCTATAAAATTTTGAAGTATCGTCATTAGGATAAAAAAACTTATCAATCTTGATAACATAAAGGATCTTTTTAATTTCTTAATTAGATAATAATTAATTAAGTGTATTTTTATCATTTGAAGAGAAGTATCTTCCTAAATTTTAATAAATTGGACTAACTTCTAATAGTCCAAAATTCACTCATCTATTTTGTGGTCACGTAAATAAAAAATTTTAAATGCTAGAGAATCATATAGAAATAACAAGAATAGGTTATGAACATTTTTGGTGTGATTTAAGGATAGATGCTTTCATTGCAATAGGGAGAAGATGATAAAGAGGCTATGAGAGATGAATTTAAATTTTGGTGTAGATTGTCTGAGACCACAATAAGGGTTGGTGGGGGTTGTTAAGGTTTAATAAAAGTTTGAAGATACCTATGCAAGAGTAAGGGAGAAAGATTATACATCATAACAGTTCCTCTAATATTAAATGAATGGGAATGAAGTAACTTAATCGTTTGGTGCTAGGGGTTATGAATTTTACATGTGACCAAAAAGGAGGAGCTTCTTTTAGAAATTTTATGTAGAATATTTTAAAAAATAAAATTAATGCAATGAAATTTGATGAATTTCAAAAAATATAAAAAAAATAACGAAGGAATTGATAGAAATAGACAACCATCAAACACATTAGTATTTGTGTAATTTTCTATAGCTTTTTACAATACTTAGATGTATGAGATCTACTGAAATATTTTATTTGCTCTAAACTCAATCACTATTTTAATAGCTAGAAACTTTTGTGCAAATTTTATATTTAGAAAACTTTTACTTTAATCTTATTTTGAGTAAGGGTATCATCTCTAATTATTCTCCTCTACAATGCTTTGCTAAATTATAAATAACAACAACGAATAAAAATAAAATTACAATAAGAATAATCTTACACATAAATCCACAACTATATATATGAAAATTGTGAGTGCATTACCCAAATTGTCAATGTGGAATATTATGGCAAATAAAGTGTTTATCTCTCTCTCAAGTGAATGCTATAGCTTCGAAGGGTTTTCGAAAGGGAAAAATGCTTGGTTGGTAGCTTTGAGAACATCATATTAAGGTTTCTTCTTTATATTATCTCACATAAAAATGATTGATAGAATGCATATTCTAATCCAATAAAGTTTGAAAATATGCTATATATAAAGTAAGATTTTAAATGCTCAAACATGTTCCTAAAAAAAGTTAAAAATTGTAATTTTAAAATTAGATTGAATTTTTAATGGTTAGATTTAGTGACAAAAGTTTGTTTCTAAAAGCAACTTAATGTAGACTTAGTAAATCATTTTGAGGCTTGTTAATGGATTTATTGATGATACTTATTATAAGGTTTGTAGAGGTCTAGTAATAATTATTTTTTTTTAGTTAAAATCACTATTATTTTATTAAATTGCATGCAATATTTTGTATTGTATATTTGAATGAGTGGAAATCCATAAAAAAATCCATAACAAAAGTCAATTTTTTTAAACTTTAATTAACAACAACGACTTAATTTTGAAAACTAAATTTAGTTAATGCAATCATAGACCTTACATAATATTAAAAATATATTTTTTGATTTAAAAATAAATATTTTATTTATTTAATCAATAAAAGTGTATAATCTTAGTTATTCTAAATATAATGCCATCCTTACTTGCTTTCTTACTTAGATTTGATAGTTAATGAGCATATTTTTTACATGATAGCCACAATAATTTCTTTCTTCAAATGGCTTTATCTTCAAGCACTTGAGGTGTTCTGATGGTGTACTTATTTATTACAATAATTTCAATAAAAATATTTCTCCAAATTCCTTAGCTATTTATAATCATTAAAATCTAGAGCATACATGAGCAATGGAACCAACATTAGGGAGTACATACATTATTTCAAAAAAAAAATTATTCTTAGTTAAATTTAAAAATTCATGGCTAGCATGTTATAAATTCTTCTCCATGATAAAGGGAGCGACGACTGAGCACTAGATGCTCAGGCTCAAATATAAATTACATTATTAAAATAAAAAATAGTACAAGACTTCAATGTAAGAGGTTTCTAGTTATAGACATGTCGCTAAAGAATTTAGGATTATTTGAGGTTCATGTTGATATAATCAAGAATGATAAGATAATGGTGAAACTTCTACAAAGATATAAGAGATGATTTGGAGGGTGTAAGATTTTTTTCGTCCAACGTATCCAAATCCTACTAATATATTTAGAAAATCAATAATTGTTTCAACAACGCAAATTAAAATTTAATTATTTTAATCAAGAGAAAATATAAAATAAATATTCTTTATGAAGTATGAAATACTAAGCCTATCATACATAAATATAAGATTTTTTATTGATAAACATAACCCACCATTCCATTACAAATTTGGATCCTTTATTGAATAAATTTTTATCCGATCAAATTCATGTCCAAATCTTCTGCTCCAATGAGAGCTCATTATCTAAGAATGAATTTTTATCTTTCTAGGATTTTGGTGCAAAGATAAGAAGAAACTTCATATTTTCTTAGATTTAACAATAATAAAGCCATTGTAAGGAGTGATTTGCACTACATGTAAGTAACTAGAAAATTTTATTTTTTTTTTAACTTGAGTGAGAATAAGGCTAGCTATATTGGTTTCTCATAAAGAGGAAAGGGAAGAAGATGAAGAAAAGAGGAATAAGATGAAAAATTCTTGAGTGGTGAAGTCATATGAGAATCATCTTAGAGAACAGTTAATATATGGAGAGGGAGCTTTGTGTAAGTTAGGGTAGTGAGAAAAAATTATGAAGTAGAGGTAATGTGGGAGAAATAAATCCTTTGCTCTAAACAAGGTGTAAAAGAAATAAGTTGAAGAATTTTAAGAAAAATAGCTGGTTCATGAGAGAGCCAATATGCTTGAGAGATAGTGATAATGGTATAAGAAAAATTATTAGGACCATATGTATTTTAGTTCATTCATTTTAAAATTATATAGTTTGAAATCAAATTTATTTCATAAGGAAATAAGTGGTAGCGACTAAATATTAAAATTTTGATGCATCCAATTTATGTTTAAATGATCTTAAAAAAAGATAAAATTACACATGTAATTGATTTGATGAAGGTTAGCAGTAAAAATTTTTTTGAAGGCGAGAATATCAACTTTTAATTAGGAAAACATGATGTTTCTCCTCAAAGGAGAGATTTTTCCATCAAATTAAGGATTATATAACTATATATAATAGCAATATAAGAATGATATATCATAAATCGAGATTCCATAATTTTTGTGATGGCTAAGCTTAATCCTACAACCACACATTTTAAAAAAAATCATAAATAAATAATACAATTTCTATAGTCCATTATGTTGGGTGTGTTGTATTATATGTTGAGTCATATTTTTTTTTAACCATGCTTTCCCATGAACATTTGTTGAGAAAACTAACATATGCTCTTTGCTATAAGATTAGAAAAAGAGTAAACAAATGAGAGATTTTGGTTGAATAATCAGAGCCTTGTAAATCATACTCTATACTCTTTGTAATGCGAAAGTACATGTCTTTATTACTCCGGCATCCCCGACCTTTAAAATAAATAAATAACAACTCTTAACAAAAGACTTCATCAACTTCTAAAGAGCTAAAACTTCTCTCTATGAAGCATAAAGTCAATATAAATGATAGCATATTGCTTGAAAACAGACACAAAAACAATTTTAATTCACATCAACAATGTAAAACTAAGAAAAGCAATTCTTCTTAAGAAAAAAGAAGAAGGAGAAGAATGATTAACTTTTCATGGAGCTGAAAGTCAGCAAACTTTCATTTTAAACCTAACCAGTTCTTTTTTTATTCAATTTTCCACCATCCACCAGCCTCTTCATGAATGGAAGTCAACAAATAACTTATTTAAACCATAGTCCACTTCACACCAGAACCCTAAACTATATAAATATACATACTTGCTTTAAGCCATGGGAGACCCATCTAAGATGTTTTACTACTGTTCTACAAGGAATAAAGAAGTGCTCCTCCTGAAATGAGAGTTCAATGCTCTGCAGCCAGACTACTCATTATCATCTTAGTTGTTGTGAGCATGGAGGGTGCCGTGGCCATGCGGCCGATTCCGCAGAACTCCGGCTGCTGTGCGCGGCCGATCAGGTACTATAGTACGCAGTCAGTGATGGCATCATGGATGGAGAGGTTCCCGTCTGGGCCGAGCGCTCGAGGTGGAGGGCACTAGACATCAGATCTTTCTTTTTTTTTACTTAATCAAAATGAACTTAACAAGTTTGGTAAAATTAATCCATGCAATTAGATCAGAAGTTAATGCAGACATAAAATTTACAGTTTGTATTGAGGTTAGTTATGCTGCATGCAGTGTATATTGTTGTTTTGACAGATCCTGGATTAATTTTTTCTTGATTTATTTCATCTATAATTTGTTATTTTATTTTTATATGAAATATACATGCAAAAAATTGCACGTCATTTTTTTATACTTTGTTATGAAGGGAAAAGCTCCTCTTTTCTTATGAATTTTTATAAGGTGTTTGCAATTAATATTAATCATTTTAGATGAACATAAGTATATATGATGAACTTTTAACTAGGCCTCAGTTAAGATTACCATTAGTCACATGTCTTTTATTTTAGCTTTTTTCTTCTCTCTTGACATTTGTCACTGGACCTTGTAATTCCTGATCAACAGCCTTTACAACACCATATGCCTTTTCCTAAGGCATAGGCTTTTTCAACAATCTCCTGCCTGGCTGACGAGTACTTGACTCCTCTTTCCCCATCTTTTCTTCCATCTTCGTTTCTCTCGTTTGATATTTTTAACATTATTTTTTCTCCGCGTTTAGAAAAATAAAAGAATGAAATGAAGTTTCAAATAGAGTAGTCAGATTACGATAGAAAAATGTTTACAATATTTCGAGATTAACTCTACATATTCAAATTAATACAAGAATCTTATAAAAATTTCAAATTTTAACGAAATAAAATATTTACTTATATATATATATAAATTAATTATTAAATTTAATTTATGAGATTTGAGTCTCTGATCTACCCCACCCTAATTCAGGTGCTCTAATACTACTGTGTCTCCTGCAAGTATACGTGTCGTATTAGCAATATTAAATTTTTGAGTTCAGAATGTCGATCCCACAGGGAGTAAAGGGTTAACTGCTTATAATAAGTTTCAGTCTACTAAAACTAGCTCTTAGCTTGGAACTTAGATTAGGTTGAAGATCTACAAAATAACACTACATAGTTACAATCAATTGTAAATGTTAAGTCCTACAGAAAACCTACTTAACTTACTTGAATTGGTTATTATCAAGATGTTAAACTACCCTCCCTTGCAATCATATAAGTAGTGTGTAGGAATAGAACACTTTGAATTGAAATTTAGATAGTGACAAATTGGAACAATTCTCTTTTTTACCATCTCCCAAGTGCATAAAAAAGTTTGGTTGAGCTGGTTTTCATTTCTTAAATCCCAATTTGAACCCATTAAAGATTATTTCTCTATCTATTTGCATTGCCCTATGGACTAATTTTCCTTCACCCACCAGTTCAATTTGAATACCCTAATTGTCTTCTATAGCTCTCCTGAGTCATTCTGAATCACAACATATTTTAACTAATCACTTTATTATAATAAAAAGTAAATTAAGCATAGAAGAATATTCATAACATTAAAGATGTAAAACCAATTTTATAAGCATTCGACGATCATACACCACCTACATATTTATCATAAGAGAAAAGTAAAAAAGAACTACTCACAATACATGAAGGAACAATACAAGTCATAATTTTAATCAAAGTGAATCCACTAGAATTGTGTTTACAAAAATATAAGATGAAATAGAACAAAATACTTAGCTTTTTCCCTACAAAAGTGATGAAAACTCCTTGACAAAGGATCTCAAAAAACCTCATGTAATGCTGAGTTTTTCCCTTACAACACACATAAGTTCCTCACTAACTCTCAAGAAAAATAAAAAGAAACTAGCCTACTATAATAAAATTCATACCTTAGGCTTCATAAGAACTTCTCCCTAATGTTCTGATGAGTTCACTCCTTCCAAAGTCTCCTACGGTGCTCCATGGAACCACCTATATGCACCAAATAACTCCCCAGATCGTGTGGGAAAACTGCAAGATCTACCCCAAGTAGTTATGGCACATTGGCACCATAAGGCTAGCGCTTAGAAGCCAAGCTCTCTGTCTGGTCAGGTGGGTTCCAGCGCCTAGGAGCCCAAGTAGGTGGCATCAAAGTGCTTGGGTGGAGTGCATTGGCACCCAGTGACTGGTGCCTAGGCGTCAGTTTGTTGAATCTCCCAATTTAGACCACATCGCCTCCGCTTCGCTACATTCCTTCTCTACTACGTTCTAGTTCTCATTCCTTTTATATCTGCAAGAAAAACATAAAAATATAATTCTTTAAAGTGCAATTTTATCCATAAACTGGTGTAAAAGAGAAAGAAAATTAAGCATGCTAAAAGCCAAATCAAAATCCCCTCAAACTTAAATGTTACTCGTCCTCAAATAACATAATTTGAGGGAATGAGATTCACCACAACAACACAAAATAATATGTCTAGTACGTCAGAAAAATAGAAAGAAAATACATCAGCACTGCAACAGGAAAATTAGAGAAACTCTAGTACATCCATATCAAAAAAATAAAAAGTTGTAGTCCTCATCATCATCATCATCACCACCACCACCACCAGCATCAGCTTCCTTCTCGGAATCCTCCTCCATCGGCCTGCTTTGCTCATATAACTAGTAAGGAGGACACACTGGAAACTCCACTGAGTTGTCTCCCCATATCCACTGATTTCTTCTAAACATTTTTATCTCTGCAACTTGGAATTGGGCATGATAATCAAATCAATTTTTGTTTGTCAATCCAAGTGCAACATATGCTCAGTTAGAATATATACCTGATCCGATTTTTTTGTTGCGATAGATTATGTAAAATTTAAATAAGTATAATAAATTAATATTCAGATTCTACGCAAGTATACATATTGTTATCAAGTAATAATGGACTTTCTATTTAAGCTCCAAATATCGATCTCACGGGGAATGTTTAAATTTGAAATGATAAATTTGTTAGGAAATTGACAGAAAGTCAATTGAAATCACTATCACTAATTTCAATTGATGTAATCAAAATTAAATTTCTAAACTATTATCAAATAAAAAATGCAAAGTTTAAAATAGTAAATACTAATCTATTAACTATGTTTATGTAACGAAGATTTTTATGTGAAAAAGCATCCTTCGAGATTCTTATGTGAAAAAGCATCCTTCTCACTACAATGAGGCTATGGTAAAATGAGATGAGATAAATGTTCATAATATGTATTGTTCCGTCCCACTACAATGAGGCTATGGTAAAATGAGATGAGATAAATGTTTATAATATGTATTGTGCGCCAAATAGGAGCAATTTTAATTCTCTACCCAGATATAGTGCATAGAAAATCGTTGGCTAATCTCAGTGTTTAGTCCTTAAATCCGTGATTAGGCTAAGAGGATACCGGCTCCCACTCCAGAACTCCTAATTCCCTTCACCTGAAAGCTAGCTCTCATTTCAGTTTTTAAACAATAAGACCGAATTGAAGATTTTAGTCTGTCACCCAAAATGTTCTCCAATTTTACACCCAACAAAGAATATTTCCCTATTTATTTGCACCTAATTCCATGAACGATTTTCTCCTCCATGGAATTAAATGTGATCCTCACTCTGTTGTAGAACTCATACTCCATTTTCCTGATCATATGTTTCACAACAAATTTTAACAATTCAATTGGTTAGATCAATAAGTAAATTAAGTTTGGAGTTGAAAAATCATCACAATTTATTTTATATTTTAATATTCGCACATCCATATTATCTCTTCATTTCACCATATCTCAGAATAGGGAGAAAGATAGAGGGAACTACTCATACTTCAAGAGAAAGAAATAACAAAACACAAATTTCATATATGAAAGAAAGTTCATACAACACTGATAAACAAACAATACTTATCTGAAAACTCTTTCTCAAAGCAAATCTTTTGTAGTCTTTCCTTAGAAATGCAGGAAGAAGATATCTCTCACTTTTCTCCTTCTCCAACACTCTTACAGAAAGTTTCACATTAAGTCTTATCACACAAATTCTTAACAATGAAAGCAAAGTAAAAAATTGACTCCAATATGGTAGTGGAATGGAATCATGTGGTGCGAAAAATGAACGTAGAAGAGTGAAAAACATAGAGGAGCACTTTTTCTGATGAAATTTGGCCCCAAATAGAGCCCAAGGTCGGTTCTCCAAGAGGTGCCTCCAAAAATTCTTCAAAAAATTGTCTGAATACATCGAACCTTCTAGAAACAGGGTCTGCACCGCCTTTGGTACCATCAGAGCTGAGTAAAAATCTCCAACCTCAAGTTGTTCTGCGCCGTTGGCACTGCCGGCGCTGAGCATTTCTTCAAAAACGTAATTTTGACTCCAAATTTCATCCTTTTACTTTCTTTTTGCTTTAAGCCCTAAAAATCAACAACCTGCAAGAAAACATCAAAATACCTTCCATTAAAGTGCAATATCACCAAAAATGTGTATAAAATATGGGTCTAAAAGTGCATATATTTTCAGTGTATCAAAATCCCCCAAAATTACATGTTATTTGTCCTCATAGCTTCTCTATTACATAAAAAATAAGACTTATGGTAAAGAATTTAACTTTTAGATTTCCATATTTTAGTTCTCTAAATATAATAGTTTAACTTAAGAAAAACTCAAAATAATTCCAGTTAATACTAAATGTGTAAGGATATTCAGTAATTAAGTATAAAGTTTTTGATCCTCTATTTCTTTCAAGAAAAATTGCAATTTGTCATATTAAAGTCACTTAGAAAATTTATATGAAAAAGAACTTCATAAAACTTTATTAATAATTAAGTTAGTATTCAGATCAAAAGTTTAGAAAATGTATCTAAGTCTTTTTCCTTAAATTGATTCAAGTGAAGCCATTTTTTAATTAGGCATCTTCTCAAGCTTCTCCCCATATCTTTTCTTTTTATTTTATTTTTCTTTTTCTTTTCTTTTTCTTTTCTTTTTCTTTTCTTTTTCTAAGAATTACTATATCTGGATAGCCTTTAATGATTTTGAACTTCAATATCGTTTTTTTAAAGTTAAAAACTTTTTACATTTTTTCACTTAACAAATTTATATTAACTTAAAGATTTCATATTTAAATCTTTTCTTTTTACATGAACCTTTAAGATTTTTAATATTTCAAAAGTACAATTTTCTTTACTTTTAAAGTTAAAAACTTTTTACATTTTTTTCTCTATCCTCTTTTTAAAGTTAAACTTTTTACATTTTTTTCACTTAACAAATTTATATTAACTTAAAGATTTCATAAAGTTTACTTTTCTTTTTACATGAACTTCTTTAAGATTTTTAATACTTCAAAAATACAAATTTCATTTACTAAAAATACAAAAACATAGTCTTACTCTCTTTCACCAAATATCTTAGCCTCTAGACTTAACCTTTATTATTGAAATTTTTTACTTAAATTTACTATATATTTAGAAACATAAATATAGTTATCCCAAAGTTAGCCTCTAGTTGAAAAGTTTACTTAAATTTACTATATATTTAGAAACATAAATATAGTTATCCAAAGTTAACCTCTAATTTCATGTTAAATTTAAAATTTTGAAAATATAGTTAAGTGAGGACAAATAAAATTAAGTTCTTTTCTAACAATGATATTTCTTCTCCCCCCCAAACTTAAAATTTTAAAAGATTTTTACATGAAGAACTTTAAAAATGAAGAGTAAAAGAATATATTAAAATAAATCCATACCTGTTGGAGATTCTGATTTTTTAACATAAATTTTGAAATATTGTAGGTGCTAATATGAAAACTACAAGGCTAAAAATATTAAATTGCACATAATACATATAAAATTTGCTGAGAAAGAGCTAATCACAATACATCACAAAGTGTTGAAAATAACAAAAGAACTAAACTAAATTCTAAAAATGAAAACAATTTTCCACATTAGAGTTTAACATAACATAACAAACAGTCTCAACAACATCACAACACAAATAATACAATAACACAATACAAACACAAACAAACAAATAAAATAGATCACCAGTCATTATATTCCTCATCATTAATATCTAAATTCTGCTGCTGATATGGAGTATAAGTAGGGTGAATAGGGAACTGAACTGTATGGTCACCCCTCAGGTATCTCACTAAAGCTTCATCATAAGCAGCATCATATTCAAATTTCTGGCGAATCAGATCATCAGTGTGAGAATTTCTGGCCTCCATATTCTGCATCCTATGATCCATCCTCAAAATATCTCCCTGTTGAATCATCATCAGGTCCAACAACTTTCTTTTGCTGGGGTCACTTGAAGTAGGCTCACTAGGGGTTCTAGAAGAAGGAATATCTTTGGCTTGTCTTCCAGATCTCCATTAAACATGAGAATCATAAGTATTGATGTTGGCATGCCCAATCGGTCTCTGAGGCTCAATCCTCTCCTCATCAGGTCTGAAATCAACTCTAGCATGCCACAAAGTGTGTAAATCATATCAGGGTGCGCCAATCCACCAGTGGTCTCTCCCAGAGCAATAGATCGAGTGTTCATATAAATGATAGAGCCTACATTTATATCCATCACTTGGTGAATACAAAAGTTGAGAATGGATCTATACTTGGTTACTTTACTATGATGATTCATTGGAATCATCCTCCCAGAAATAAAATAATGTCAGACCTTAGATACTACATTTAACATAGAAAGGGGAAAGTTAACTTTAACTCCATTCTTTATTTTCCAAGCCCCTTTTTCACTAGTTAGAACAGAAAAAACTTTATCTAAAGCCTGATCTGTAGCAAAAAAAAAACGATACTAGCATCCATACACATATTCTAACTGACAAAACTCATTAATTTTTCTTGGAGTAAACTCCACCCTTTTTCCTCGAACAAAAATAAAATCATTAGAAACTTCAAGAAGGTTGGCATAAAATTTCATTACAATCTTAGCTATCGCATCGGCAGTAAAATAGCAAAAATGTTCCCACTGTCGAGCAATAATCAAACGTTGAACTTCTCCTCCCAGATTTTTAAAACCTCGGTCTTGAATCACTTTTTTATTTTCTTACAAACTATGAAATCGAGCAATGGCTCTAAAGCTAACAAATCTCTGCTCATCATATTCTATTTTTCTTTTGCTTAATCTAGGTGCCATAGGAAATCTTAAAAAAACTTGAAAATTTCTGAAATAAATCCCAAAATTCTAAAAATCAAAATGTAAAACATTTTAAACTTAAAATCACTAAAGAAGAGTTCATCACCAAATGATTTTCTCAAAAATTTCTCAAAACAATTCCATATTTTTGGATCCAAGCAATGTCAGATTAATCCTTGGTGTAAATAAAAAATTTTAGGTTTAAAGCGTAGCTCTTACCTAGAGAAGATGAGATCTGAAGTCTTTTAGCCTCTAAATAGCCTCAAATCAGCCCAAAATCAAGCCCAAGCCGCCCAAACCGAAGGTTGAAGATGACTTAAGCGTAAAAATGATGGTCACGGTAAAAATTGCAAATTTTTAAGGGTTTAATCAGCTGTCGAGTCGAGGGCGCGGTCGGCGCTGATACAAGCGCCGTCGGCGTTGAAGGCCTAAAAAATTCCATATTTTGATTTTTTTAATTTTCAATTTCCTATCAACTTACTCCAAAAATTTTTAGTATTTTAGACACAAATTTTAATCTAACAATAATTTACAAACAAAACATTTCACAAACACCAATTTTCGCAAACAACAACAAACTAACTTTTTATATATGAAAGTACATTTTTTACAAACACATTTTTTTTAATTACACAATCACACATATTAAACAAATTAATTATAAACCAGCATTGAAATCAAGCCACAACACTAAACTCTATCACAAAACTATACACACAATCAAAGTTCAGAATTCTAAAGGAAAAACAAACCAAATCAAATCAAATCCACACAATTACACTAAATATATATAATGTTTTAAAATAGATAGAGAATCTAAAGTCTTCAATTATTACGCCTCTTCTTCAGTGCTTTCTCCTCCTCTGATATCTCCCATAGATTGGTAATAAACATATAAGTTGTAAAAGGATCGGTACGGGAATTGATCTGTCAAATTTTCTTCGATCCACCCATTTTCTTTAAACATCCAAACTAATCCTCCTTCAAAAGTTCCAATGCGATCAAAATTTTCTTTCATTCTCTAATCTAGGTGATCAAAAAATTATTTAAGATCTCCTACTGCATTTATAATAATCTGAAGTTCCCTTTCAATTTTCTTCAATTTCTTTTACAAAGCAAGCAAGCTTCCAACTGTTGGTGGTATTAATGGAGTTGAAGCATGTGAAGATTGATCTATGATGGTTTCGAATACTTCATTTCCATTTCCAAAATAATTCTCATCAATAGGGATCATGAGCTCCCAAGGTAATAAAGTATTTTCCCAACTTTCATATGGCACTTGGGCTTGACTTCAAATCAAAAAGATGGTAGATGGATGCCTAAGTCCATAAATTGGTCCATTAGTAAGGATACCCATAATTGATTTAAATATAATTGACCCTATATCAATGGGTTTTTCCATTGAATGCAATAATTTAAAATAGCACATTCTTTGGTGACTCTACTAATTTTCTTAGTAAGGAGTAACTTTGCAGCAATAAAGAAATAACATTGCTTCGAGATTGGATTAAGTAATGAAGTGGAGAAACTAACATATCCTTCATCTCTTACCTCCCACATCTCACTTTGATTTGTCAGAAGACTATACATGTCTTGCATCAAATCTCATGTAGGAATGAAATTTGTATAATGACAGACTATCATATATAATTCATTAATCCTTGCAGAAGTAAATGGTACAGCCTTACCTCATATGAAGAAAACACCTTGAGTAATTCCATGTAAGTTTGCATAAAACTCCTACACCACAGGTACGACAACCGCAGACGTAGTGTAACACAGAAATTACCAACGCCTTTGCAGAATGATCTTATCAATCAGACCAGTTGGATTGATCACTATATGATTAACAAATTCTCTTTCCTTGATCAACCTCTTCTTCGTAATAACTTTATCATATAATCGCTGCGCGTCAAAACTAATAAACTTTATTTTGTTGAAAACTCCATACCTCAAAGTATTTTTAGAATTGGAAGCCATGGAAATTGAAAATAGGAAATCTCTAGGCATCCAAGAATGTTTCTAGGCCTTTTTAAACTCTTCCTGTCGGTTATTATGAAGTGAAATCGCAACAAAATATGCCAAAAGGCGTCTAAAACCGTCCAACCGTACTTGACGCCGTCAGTGCTCCTGATTGGCGTTGCCAGCGCTGATGTCCATTATCTAGGGCGCACTGTCGGCGCCCATGCTGGCATCATCAGAGCCAGTGTCCAAAATTGCTACTTTCCTTTTTTTGTTCAATTTGATT
The DNA here is from genome assembly GCA_002079205.1 of Phalaenopsis hybrid cultivar. Taxonomy (NCBI): domain Eukaryota; kingdom Viridiplantae; phylum Streptophyta; class Magnoliopsida; order Asparagales; family Orchidaceae; genus Phalaenopsis; species Phalaenopsis hybrid cultivar. The sequence continues at coordinate 252,384 of JXCR01141110.1, forward strand.
CCAAATTTTCCTCCAATACCAATATTTGAATTAATTTATAAAAAATGCAATTTTATAGGAGTATTAACTACTAATATATAAGACACTTTATCAAATAAAATAGTAATGCATAACAATATAAGTATAGGTTGCCTCCCACAAAGCGCTTGGTTTAATGTCGTCAGCCCGACATACCATTTTTTTAGTTGGGTTGACTTAACATTAAAACTTCTTTAAACTGAGATATGTGTCCTTCATAATAATATTTCAAACGATGTCCATTAACTTTAAAAATCTTTTCAGTGTTAGGACCTTTAATAACAACAGTTCCATAATGATAGACTTTAATCACTTTTAAATGGTCCTAACTATCTAGATTTTAGTTTTCCTGGAAATAATCTCAATCTTCTATTATATAGTAGAACTTCTTGTCCAAGTTCAAATTTCTTCTTAATAATCTTTTGATCATGCCATATTTTCATTTTCTTTTTATAGATTTTTCATTATCATATGCTTCATTTCTGATCTCCTCAAGTTCATTGAGTTACAAAAACTTTTTGTCACTAGTGTCCTTTAAATTAAAATTAAATTCTTTAATAGCCCAAAATATTTTATATTCTAATTCTACTAGTAAATGACATGATTTTCCAAAAATCAATCTATATGGGAACATTCCTATAGGAGTTTTATAAGCAGTTTTAAATGCCCATAATGTAGTATCCAGTCTAGCAGACCAATCCAATTTATAAGGATTTATAATTTTTTCTAAAATGTGTTTAATTTCACGATTTGATATTTCTGCTAGATCACTAGTTTGAAGATGATAGGCAGTAGAAAATCTATGCAATATATCATATTTCTTGATCAATTTTTTATTCTCTTATAACTGAAATGAGATCCTCATAAGTAATGATTACTCTCGGCATTCAATATCTTGTAAAAATATTTTTAATTAAAAATTTAGAAACACTCTGTGCATCACATCTAGGCACAACAATAGCTTCAATCCACTTAGACATATAATCAACAACAAGTAATATATATAAATTTCAAAATGAAGGCATAAATGGTCCCACAAAGTCTAATCCCCACACATCAAAAATTTCAACTTTTAATGTATAATTTAGAGGCATTTTGTTTCTTCTAGAAATATTTCCTACTCATTGACATCTATCGCATATTTTAATATATTCATTAACACCTCTAAAAATAGTAGGTAAATAAAATTCAGCTTGCAAAATTTTATATGCAGTTTTATTTATTCCAAAATGTCCTCCAAATTCAAAATCATGAAATCTTTCAATTATCTGTTGAGTTTCTTCATAAGACACATATCTTCTAATAATTAGATCATATTGTTTATATAAATATGGGTCATCCAAAAAATAGTCTTTCGAATCATAGATAAATTTCTTTAATTGTGGATTCTTGATATCAAATGATAGAATATCACTTACAATATACTTTACTATATCAGCATACCATGGTACATCCATTTCATCAATACTATATAAATGTTCATCAGGGAAATTTTCTAAAATTTCTTTTGCAAAATTAGTTAATATTTCTATTTCTATTCTAGACAAATGATCAGCTATTTGATTATCATTTCCCTTTCTATCAACCACGGTAAAATCCACTCTTGTAATAGAAGTATCCATCTAATTAATCTTTGTTTAGCATCCTTCTTTTGCATTAAGTATTTAATAGCAGAATGATCTGCAGCACTACACATTTAGTTCCAATTAAATAAGGTCTAAATTTATCAAAGGCATAAACAATAGCTAATAAATTTATTTCATTAACAGCATAATTAATTTGACCATTATTTAGAGTTAACTAACATAATATATAACCTTAAAAAATTTATCGTGCCTTTGTCCTAATACAGTCCGAATAGCATAATCACTAGCATTGCACATTATTTTAAATCATTTCTCCCAGTCAGGTGGTACTATTATAGGTGCAGTGATTAATTTTTTCTTTAATAATTCGAATGATGTTATGCATTCCTCATTAAAATCAAAGTTTGTATCTTTTTCTAAAAGTTGGCATATGGGTTTAGTTATGTTTGAAAAACATTTTATGTAGCGCCTGTAAAAACCAGCATGTCCTAGAAAACTTCTCACCCCTTTAACACTATTAAGAGATGGTAATTTTTCTATAACTTGGATTTTTGCAGAATCTACTTCCATGCCTTTTTCAGAAATTTTATGCCCAAGAACAATAAATCCTGCAATTATAAATTGACATTTTTCCCAATTTAAAACTAGGTTGATTTTTTTGCATACTTCCAGAACTTTTTCTAAATTATTAAAACATAACTCAAATGAAGTCCCAAATACAGAAAAATCATCCATAAACACTTCCATTCCATGCTCTATAAAATTGCTAAAAATTGACATCATACATCTTTGAAATGTTGCAGGTGCATTGCATAGTCTAAAAGACATTCTACGAAAAGCAAATATTCCATATGGGCTCATAAACGTTGTTTTCTCTTGATCCTCTGAAGCAATTAGAATTTAGTGATATCTGGTATATCCATCTAAAAAGCAATAATATTTGTTTCCAACCAATCTATCCAACATTTGGTCTAGAAAGGGTAAAGAAAAGTGATCTTTTTTGGTGGCCATATTTAGTTTTCTATAGTCAATGCAAATTCGCCAACTAGTTACTTGTCTTATTGGTATTAATTCATTTTTCTTATTTTCTTCAACAGTCACTCCTCCTTTCTTCGAAACACAGTGAATTGGGCTTACCCAAGCACTATCTGAAATAGGATATATAATTCCAGCATCTAACCATTTTAAAATCTCTTTTTTAACAACTTCTTTCTTTATTGGTATTTAATCTTCTCTGAGGATCCGCTTTAGGTTCATACTGTTCATCTAATAAAATTATGTGCATACAAATTGAAGGAATAATTCCTTTAATATCTGCTAAATTCCATCCAAAAGACTTTTTATACTTTTTCAACATCTCTATCAACTTTTGTTCCTGAATTTCAGTTAACTCATAAGATATAATAACAGGCAATGTAGATGACTCTCCTAAAAATACATACTTTAAATGGGCAGGTAATATCTTCAATTCAAGTTCAGGTGGTTTAATACTTGAAGGAATAAGATTTTTACTATCATTTTCCAGCAAGTCTAATGCTTCAAATTTGCCCTGAATATAATCCAAATCTTCTGCTTTTATTCATCTTCAGTACAAAAAATTTCTCCTTGCTTTAATTTATCTTTAAACTCATTCTTAAACTGCTCATTACTTAGATAATCAACTACTTCCATCCTGAAATATTCATTATCTTTTTCTATTGCAGGATATTTCATAGCTTTTGGTATATTAAATTTCACTTCTTGATCATTAACCCTGATTATTAATTCTCCTTTTTGCACATCTATTACAGCTCTCCCTGTTGCGAGAAATGGTCTCCCTAAAATAATAGGAATCTCTTTATCTTCCTCCATATCCAATACTATAAAGTCTACAGGGAAAATAAATTTATCCACTTTTACTAGCACATCTTCTATAACTCCTTTTGGATAAGTTATTGATCGATCAGCTAACTGAAGAGTTACAGTAGTAGGGGAAATTTCTCCCAAATCTAAATGTTTAAAAATTGATAAAGGCATAAGATTGATACTCGCTCCTAAATCACATAAAGCTTTTCCGTAAAACTTTCCTCTAATTGCACAAGGTATAGTAAAACTACCAAGATCTTTTAATTTTTCAGGAAGCTTTTTCTGAATAATAGCACAACACTCTTCACTGAGTGCAACTGTCTCATGATCTGTAAACTTTCTTTTCTTGTTTAATACATCTTTCATAAATCTCACATAATTTGGCATTTATTCTAAAGCTTCAACAAAAGGAATATTTATCGTTAACTTCATAAGGATTTCCAAAAAAAAAGTAAATTGTTTATCTTTATTCTTTTGCTTCAGTCTTTGAGAAAACAGAGGTAGTGGTCTTTCTACAGGGACCTGTGTGTTCATTTTCTTGTTGATCATTTTCCATTTCTTCCTTCCCTTCATCAACTTCAAATTCCCTTTGGATCCTTGTTTCAACTTCTTTTTCACTTCGTAATTAAATAGCTTTAATTTGCTCTTTATTTTGATCTTTTTGATTAACTTCCACAGTACTTGGAAGAATTCTAGAAGGTCTATTACTAAGTGTAGTAGCACTATGTCCCAATTGATTTTCAATATTTCTAGTAGCAGCCCCTTGATTCTGTATTTGATTTCCCATATTCAACATTACTTCTTTCATCGCCAACTTCTTTTCCTTAACTAGTGGGTTAGGGTTGGAGTTAAATCCTGAAGGATAATAAGGTCAAAAATTAGGATTTCCTTGATTGTTCAAATTTCGGATGGATTCACCAAATTATTATAATTATTCCAACTAAAATTAGGGAGATTTTTCCATCCAGGGTTAAAATAGTTAGAATAGGGATTGTTATTTTAATTATTTATAGTGTTTAAAGTTTCATAAGATGATTGAGTATCAATAATATGTCCTAGTGAATTCTCCTATAATACTGGGGGTATTTGAGAATAATTCACTCCCATTTGATCAATCTTTTTAGAAATAGCAGCAATTTGAGATGCCAAAATAGNTCCTTCCCTTCATCAACTTCAAATTCCCTTTGGATCCTTGTTTCAACTTCTTTTTCACTTCGTAATTAAATAGCTTTAATTTGCTCTTTATTTTGATCTTTTTGATTAACTTCCACAGTACTTGGAAGAATTCTAGAAGGTCTATTACTAAGTGTAGTAGCACTATGTCCCAATTGATTTTCAATATTTCTAGTAGCAGCCCCTTGATTCTGTATTTGATTTCCCATATTCAACATTACTTCTTTCATCGCCAACTTCTTTTCCTTAACTAGTGGGTTAGGGTTGGAGTTAAATCCTGAAGGATAATAAGGTCAAAAATTAGGATTTCCTTGATTGTTCAAATTTCGGATGGATTCACCAAATTATTATAATTATTCCAACTAAAATTAGGGAGATTTTTCCATCCAGGGTTAAAATAGTTAGAATAGGGATTGTTATTTTAATTATTTATAGTGTTTAAAGTTTCATAAGATGATTGAGTATCAATAATATGTCCTAGTGAATTCTCCTATAATACTGGGGGTATTTGAGAATAATTCACTCCCATTTGATCAATCTTTTTAGAAATAGCAGCAATTTGAGATGCCAAAATAGCATTACATCAGAATCATGAATACTAGCTACTCTCTTAGGATTTACCCTTTCAGAGGGTCATTGAAAATTGTTAGTAGTTATTTATTCAATTAAAAAATATGTTTCATCAAAAGGTTTTGACATTAATGAACCACCCGCAGCAGCATCTATAATAGATCTAAGTGATCATACTAATCCATTGTAAAATATTTGGATTATTAACCAATCTGGTAAAGCATGGTGTGGACACTTTCTAAGAAGATCTTTAAATCTTTTCGAGGCTTAATATTTTGATTCCCCTTCAAACTGACAAAAAGATGTAATATCATTTCTAAGCTTAGCGGTTTTTAAGGGTGGAAAATATTTAGCCAAGAATTTTTGTGATAGTTCTCCCCAAGTTCTAATAGATCTAGGTGCTAACAAATTTAACCAAGCCTTGGCTTTATCCTTTAATGAAAAAGGAAAAATTCTAAGCCTAACAACATCATTAAACACTCCGTCATATTTAAATGTAGCATAAATTTCAAGAAAACTAGCAAGATGTAAGTTAGGATCTTCAGTAGGTGATCCTCCAAACTGATTATTTTGTACCATATGGATAATATCAGGTTTAAGCTGAAATGAATTTCAGCAACATCAAGACTTTGAATAGTCAAGTGAAGTTCATCTGCTGTGGATTCACATAATCTTTTAAAGGTTTTTGTCGATTTTCATTATTAGATTATCTAAGTTATTCGCCATTTCTTGTAAAATTTTAATTTCTCTTTGTTGTTTTTGAATTTGTCTAATAGTACATTCTAATTCTGAATCGTAAGGTACTAAACGTTCAGATCCAATATTTTGTATAAACAAATAAAGAAAAGTAAAATAAACACTCTAATAAAAATATTTCTTTTTAGATTTTTTATTTTTAAATTTTTTTATGGTATATATATTATTTTTAAATTTCTTAATTTATCAAAATTATTTAATTTAACTGTTACCTTCCCCGGCAACGACGCCAAAAACTTGATCTGATTTTTTTGTTGTGATAGATTGTGTAAAATTTAAATAGGTATAATCAATTAATATTTGGATTCTACGCAAGTATACATATCATTATCAAGTAATAATGGACTTTCTATTTAAGTTCAAAATATATATCCCACGGGGAAAGTTTAAATAGGAAATTCACAGAAAGTCAATTGAAATCTCAGTCACTAAATTCAATTATTGAGATGTAATCAAAATTAAATTTCTAAACTATTATCAAACAAAAAATGCGGAGTTTAGAATAGTAAATACTAATCTATTAACGATGTTTATGTAACAAAGATTTTTATGTGAAAAAGCATCCTTCCCACTACAATCAAGCTATGGTAAAATGAGATGAGATAAATGTTCATAATATGTACTGTACCAAATAAGAGCAATTTTAATTCTCTACCCTGATACAGTGCATAGAAAATCATTGGATAATCTCAGTGTTTAGTCCCTAAATCCGTAACTAGGCTAGGAGGATACCGACTCCCACTTCCCTTCACCTGAAGGCTAGCTCTCGCTTTAGTTTTTAAACAATAAGACCGAATTGAAGATTTTAGTCTGTCACTCTAAATGTTCTCCAATTCTACACCCAACAAAGAATATTTCCCTATTTATTTGCATTTAATTCTATGAATGATGTTCTCCTTCATGGAATCAAATGTGATCCTCACACTGTTGTAGAACTCATACTTCATTTCTTGGATCATATGTTTCACAACACACTTTAACAATTCAATTAGTCAGATAAAAAAGTAAATTAAGTTTGGAGTTGAAAAATCATCACAATTTATTTTACATTTTAATATTGGCACATCCACATTATCTCTTCATTTCACCATATCTCATAGTAGGGAGAAAGATAGAGGGAACTACTCAAACTTCATGAGAAAGAAATAACAAAACACAAATTTCATATATAAAAGAAAGTTCATACAACACTGATAAACAAACAATACTTATCTGAAAACTCTTTCTCAAAGCAAATCCTTTGTAGCCTTTCCTTAGAAATGCATGAAGAAGATATCTCTCACTTTTCTCTCTCCAACACTCTTACACAAAGTTTCACACTAAATATCACCACAAAAACTCTAAACTATGAAAGCAAAATAAAAACTTGACTCCAAAGTGGTAGTGGAATGGAATGATGTGATGCAAAAAATGAATGTAAAGGAGTGAAAAATATAGAGGAGCACTTTTTTCTGATGAAATTTGGCCCCCCAATAGAGTCCAAGGTCGGTTCTCTAAGAGGTGCCACCAAAAACTCTTCAAAAAATCGTCCAAATACATCAAACCTTCTAGAAACAGGGTCTGCACCGCCTTTGGCGTCGTCGGCGCTGGTCTGGCGTTGTCGGTGCTGAGTAAAAATCTTCATCCTTAAGTTTTTCTACGCCGTTGGCGCTGACCTCGGCGCTACGGGCGCTGAGCATTTCTTCAAAAACATAATTTTAACTCCAAATTTCATCCTTTTTGCTTTCTTTTTGCTTTAAGCCATAAAAATCAACAACATACAAGAAAATATCAAAATACCTTCCATTAAAGTGCAATATCACCAAAATTGAGTATAAATATGGGCCTAAAAATGCATATATTTTGGGTGTATTAATACCTCACTAAGTAGTATTTCAGTTTCATCCCCTACACTTTCCAAATATTGTTCAAATATATCTCTTTGAGTAGGAGGGTGTAGTAGATAAGAAATATAAAAAATAGATTTCCCCATAAGTAATGCTTTCCCAGCATCGACATGCCATCTATATAGCTTAATTTTTGATGTGGAGATTGGCTTTAAGGGAAGAAGAATCTTTCATCACTACTAACAAAAACTCCCGCATATTGACATAAAGAAAAGATAATAAATGGATGCCCCAAACCAAGAGTAGATCCTACCTCTAAGGTATTTACTATAGAATAATGAATAATGGAACTTACATTAATAGGATCATCTTTCTGAATATAATAACTTAAGAGGGATCGATCCATATTTACTTCACTTGTGTTCATAGAAGGAAGTAATTTGGCTGAAATGAATGGTCAAGCCTTAGATATTCCATTTTATTTAGAGGAGGGAAATTTGAGTGAACTTCCATTACTGAATTTTTATTTTCCTCTACCATTAGTTAAAAATTTTATTGCTTCTTCAAGATAAGAATTTGGAAAGCTAGTATCGGAATAGGTAAAATAAACAAGATTACTTAAAGATAAATATGTGTTAATGCAAGAAGAAGAAATATCTTGGGCTTCAAGTAGACTACAAAAAATTCTCTTACTACATGCTTGTAATTACTCTTTCCAGCTCTCCCCCAAGATTAAGAAATCCTCTCTCAGCTATTAACTTCTTTGATATTAAGAGATCGTACTATCACTCCTAAGCTTTGGAGCTAATGAACTTCTTTCTATCAAATAAAAATTTGAATTTACCTCCCTTGGTTTTAGGTGCCATAAAAAACATATGTTATACAAATTTAAATGAGATGAGATCAAATGATTGATGAATATGACTCAATATGATTGTTAAGACCTAATCAAACTCCCCCAAGAAATTCCTCTTCTTCTTCTTCTTCTTTTTCTAAAAACTCAAAAGTTTCCTGGACGAAGAGCTCAAATACAAGATTGAGAAATGGGAATTTACTTTAAGGAGGTGATTTCTAATCTCCAAAGCTTTAGGATGAACACAAATGCAAGGAGAATGGAGGCCCTAGGTAACGCCTCTAAATCGCCAGAGAAGAGTCAGCAAGGAGCTCGTGCTAAAATAACCTAAATCGAGGTGGTATAGCCTATTTTGTCAAATTAAGAGTGGCGCCTAGGTGTTGTGTTGGTGGTGCCATGGCACTGCATGGGTGCAGCCACTTTATTGCCGCCTAGGCGCAAGTGCTCTTCCTAGTAGTGTGATGTCAGGGCACTGGGGCCTACATGCATGCCCCAAATTTGGTCATAGTCATTTAAATTGAATATTTATATCCTCCTCACGTTCCTCTTTACATCAATAGATAAAAAAAATCACTAATTATAAATGGGAAACACTCATCCTCCTTCTCATCACATCTCTTTTCTCCACTTCCTCATCTTCAACAGAATCTCTTTTCATTAAACAGTTGGATGTTTATAAATATTTTTGTAGGCTTATTTTTTTAGACAAGATTATTCCTGATCAATTTACTTATGTGTTTCCAAACTCAAGTGTTTTGTTGTCCTTTAAGGTATACACCACTAACAACTCAAATGAAAGGATCATCCACTTTCTCTTTTAATGGTTGGCTTATTGAACCAACAAGATGGAAGCTCAAGGTAAAAACTAGGAAGTAAGGAATAAGGATGGACCTGTCCTATGTACAAACTCAACATGTCTCTGGTGTAACTTTAAGTTCAATTGAAAACCAAGATATAGAGGATATGGATAATCCTATTATTCCCAGAGAACATACACAAATCTAGTCATAACGAGAAGACTAAGGAATCTACACACAAATACAAACAATTACACTACAACAAACAATACACAACACATTAAAAATTAAAACAAACTTGAGTTGCCTCCCAAGAAGCGCTTGGTTTAACTTTGTTAGACCGACTAATTCAGACCTTGTTAAATCTATCTTTCACCACCAAGGTAGGCTTTAAGTATTTGTCCATTCACTTTGAAAACCCTACCACTTTTAGGATCTTTAATATCTATAGCACCAAAAGGATAAATTTTAACTACAGTCAATGGCCCAGACCACCTGGACTTAAGTTTTCTAGGAAATAATTTCAATAGAGTTTTATATTGAAAAACCTACTGTCCAGGCTCAAAATATTTCCTAAGAATCTTTCGATCATGCCATTTTTTTCATTTTCTCTTTATAAATTCTCACATTTTAAAGATTTTTGTCTAATTTTCTCAAGTTCATTTAACTGCAATAATCTTTTCTCACCAGCTTCCTTCATATTATAATTGAATTCCTTAATAACCCAATAAGCTTCATGTTCTAATTCCACTGGTAAGTGACAAGCTTTGCCAAATATGAGCCTATGTGGAAACATTCCTATAGAAGTTTTGTACGCAGTCCTATAACCGCATAATGCTTCATCTAATCTCATAGACCAATTCTTCCAATTATGAATGATAGTTTTTTTCTAAAATCCTTTTGATTTCCTCATTAGATACTTTTGCTAAACAACTCGTTTGAGGATGATAAGCTATGACTATTCAGTGCTTAATTCCATACTTAGTAACTAATGTCTTAATTTTTATATTCTTAAAGTGGCTTCCCCCATCACTAACAATCACTCTAAGCATGCCAAATCTACTAAAGATATTCTTCTTTAAGAATTTAGACACATTTTGAGCATCACAATTTGGGAGCTACGACCTTAATCCATTTTGAAACATAGTTCATAACTATTAAAATATATAAATTTCACAATGATGGTATAAAGGGACCCAAAAAGTATAAACCCCAAACATCAAAAATCTTAATCTCAAAAGAAAAATTTAGGGTTATTAACTCACTTAGAATTATTATCTATTATCTAACATATATCACAAGTTTTAATACATAAATTCACATCCCTAAATAGTGTAGGCCAATTAAATTTTGATTACAAAATCTTGTAGATAATTCTATCAACTCCAAAATGTCCCCCAAATTCAGAATCATGATATTAGGAGCAGTGACTAATTTCACTAATAACAGTCACTAACATCACATATTAGCTTAAATGGTCACTAACATTACACAATAGCTCAAATGGTTTCCCCCAATCATGTGAAGCAGTAATAGGAGCAGTGAATGATTTATCTTTAAGAATATTGAAGGCATTTAAGCATTCATAGTTGAAATTAGATAGGAAATCCTTTTCTAAGAAATGACATAGGGTTTAGCAATTTTGGTAAAAAAAACCCTTTATATATTTTCTATAAAATCTAGCATGTCCCAAAAAATGTCTAACTCCCCTATCTTTTACTCTCATAGTTAATTCACCTTTTTGCACAAATATCATATCTTGTCAATCGGCTAGGAAAGGTATAACTAAAATGATTAGAATTTCTTTATATTCATTCATATCTAACAAAATGAAATCAATAGAGAAGATAATTTTATCTACCTTGATGAAGCATTTTCTATAACCCTCCTTGGATAAGTGATCAACCGATCAACTAGTTGAAGCATTACAGTAGTAAGAGACACTTCTCCTAATCCTAACCTTCTGAAGATAGATAATGGTATAAGGTTTATACTTGCTCCAAGATTGTATAAAAAATTTCTAAAAAATCTTTCTCTTTTTGGAAAAAGAATAATAATGCTCCTAAGATCCTTAAGTTTATGAGGAAGCCTCTTCTGAATGTTAGCACTGCACTCTTTATTAAGTGCAACTCTCATAATCTCCATACTTCCTCTTATTGTTAAGAACATCTTTCATGAACTTTATATAACTAGGAAATTGCTTTAGAGCCTTAAAAAAAGGAATATTAATAGTTAGCTCCTTAAATACTTCCAAAAATGAAATTTCACAGGCTTCTACCTTTGACTGGCCACATTAAAAAGTCAACTCTTTCGAAGACACCCACCCCGGGCACCTAAGAGGTCCGTGCTCACTTACAACACCACTGATTCAAGACTCTGTTCCTGCTCATGTGCTACTAAATCAGGCAAAAAAGTATACCTACCGGAGATTTGAGACTTTGATTCTTGAATCAAACTTCAAGCTAAGGTATACTGATCCAACTTCTGTTGTTTTAGTCTTTGAAGAAATGGAGTTGGTGGTTTTTATTAGTTAATCTTACATGGAGAGACTATTGTTATTGGTCTATAGAGATATTTTTCAAAGATTTTTAATTTTCCATAGTCTTCTTTTCAACGTCAATCTCTTCTTGAACTACAATCTCTAACTTTTTTCCACTCCTTATTTGGACATCTTTTATATGTTCACTATTGTTCTCCTTAGAGTTAGTCTCAGTGTCACTAGGAAGAGTTCCTTGGGTCGATTGCGAAGAAAGTTAACAATCTTTCCCAATTGGTAATAAAAGAAATATTATTCCTTAACCTTACTAGAGATGCTATAAAGAACATTGGCTAATCTAAAATTTGAATAATCCTGAAGATGAGCTAGGTAAAGAAGATGTTTGCTCTCACCCTAGAGTTCCATCTTCTCCCTCCACCTGGGGGCTAACCTCTCGTATCAAGACCTAAAACAATAGACTGAATTGGGGGTTTTAGTGTGTCACTATAAAGTCCTCTAACTCTACACCCATTAAATTTATTTCCCTATTTATTTGCACTCAACCATATGAATTACATTCTCATCCATACAATCTCATATGATTCGATCATTAGTTTACTGAGACAACACCATCCCAGATCTTACATGTTCTCACAACAAATATTAACATCTCAATTGGTCAAATCAAGAAGTAATGAAGTACAAGGATTAAATCATCCCAACTTATTCCAGCATTATAGATCAATACTTCACACAACTTTCATCCAACACTTAATTACTTATCATTTTAAAGAAAAAGATAAAGAAAACTACTCATAATTCATGGAGAAAAGGATTAAATCATCCCAACTTATTCCAGCATTATAGATCAATACTTCACACAACTTTCATCCAACACTTAATTACTTATCATTTTAAGGAAAAAGATAAAGAAAACTACTCAGAATTCATGGAGAAAACACAACAACAATTAAGTTTACAAGTAAAAATCATGTAAAAATATAAGAAGTCTAAATTAAAACCAAATGTAGCTACAAAGATAAAAACGTATCTCTAATTCCTCTCCACAAAAATCTTGCAGTTCCTTTGAATCTCTTCCTTTCTCTTACAATCTTCCCTAGGTCTGGTCACCCAACCTTAGAGATTTAAAATCTCTCCAGTTCACAGACAAACTATGATGGATTCTTACTTAGAACTATCTAATCACTTTCTCCTTCACTAGGAATGAGAAAAGTATGATGGAGCCCTAAATAAAATCGTACAACTCTGTACTTTCATCTCTCTAAAAGTGACCTAAGTCTTTTATATATCAATTTAATTCAAGTCCTCCCTTTTATAGTTTTTCAGAAGGTTCTTTGGTGCTCTTCAACATGTGTCTACATTCAATGAATCTTCCAAGATTTGCCTCTTTTTAAGATCCATTTCAATGTATTTTCATACTAAGAGTCACTTCAAACACCCCTGCAAAATTGTCCAAAATTCCTTAAATTTTCATCATAACTACCTGGCACGTAAGTGCGAGTTATTTGGCACTTAGTCACTACCTTCTCTATCTCCTGGCGCTTAAGCATCAGACCTGGGCACTTAGGCGCCACAATTCATTTTCACACCTTCTTCATTTTTGCTCCAAATTTGATCCTTTTTCACTTCTTTCATCATATTTCATCCATTTAATTGTACCTGAAAGAAAACCACACAAATACATTCCATTAGAGTGCAATATCCTAAAAAATAGGTATAAAAATGTGTGCATAAATGCTATATATTTTAGGTGTATCAATGAAATAGCTTCAAACACCCCAAGTAATTAAGGAAAATTCCTTTAAACAACTGGTTGATCACCACTTGAGACCTTAAATATGATCAATATTGGGAAGAGCAACCCATATTACAATTTATATAACCCTAGTTAGAAGAATCACTGTAACTTCAATTGGAATAATCAGGGTAATACTAAATTGAGGCCTTCTTACCCCTAAGTTTTAATGTGAACCAAAAATTTACGGAAAATAAACTCTCTTGGGAGGAAGTTTTATTGCAGATGGGGACTAAGTTACAAATTCAATGTAGCTATTAGGAATATAGATAACCAATTGATACATATTACAAAATCACTTAACAGTCGACGCCAAGGAACTCTTCCTGGTAACACTTAGATCAAACCAACAAAAAGAATTATGAGCATGTGAAGAAAATCAAGTTGAGGAGTGGAAGAGAGTTGGAGGAAGTGGCTCGGAATGATTTAGAGGAGGAGAAAGAAAACTTAGAACCTGAAAGTCTTGTGGAATACCTTTCCAAAGATTTAGGAAAAACAATCTCATACAGTAAGAATAACTTAGCAAGGCCACTACCACCATTTCTTTAGAGACTCCAGAAACAAAAACTGGTTCAACAATTTTCTTGGTTCTTGAAAGTTTTCAAGAAGCTTACAATCAACATTTCGTTTGATGAGGCTTCAGAGCATATGCACAATTATGTAAATTTCATGAAGGTTATTCTTGATAAGAAAAGAAAGTTCAAAGATTATCAGATGGTAGAACTCAAAGAGGAGTCCAATATTATCATTCAGAAGAAGCTTCCTCTGAAGCTTAAGGAATCTCAGAGCTTTATTATTTCATATGCTAATGTTGAGAAGTTATATGAGAAAGTGATACACCTAAAACTTACATACTTTTACACATATATTTTATGCTAAATTTTAATGATTTTTAATGATATTACACTTTAAAGGAAGGTAGTTTGCATATTTTTTTTTTCAGGTACAAGAAATGAACTTTTGGAGAAAATGAAGCAAAAATGGTGCAATTTGGAGTAAAAACAAGCAAGAAAGAAATTTCTGACTTGACACATTTTGATATGTCTTTCTATGCTTAATCTAATTTACATTTCTCACATATTTTGAATAAAATTATACTTTAAAGAAAGGTTATTTTCATGCTTATTTTGTAGGTATATCTGTTATGAGTGAAACGCAACTAAAATGAGGCAAAACAAAGTTGAAACGGAGCCAAATGAAGCAAAATGGTGGAGCTGTTGTACAGTGGCGCATGATGCGCCAAGCCAGTGCATTATGCACCAACATCCAGAGAGCTGGCGCATGATGCACCAAAACTAGAGCATGAGATATTACATTTTGCGTATTAAGGTGGTTCGGGACGAATTTTAGGTGAATTTTCAAAGGGACACTTGTTCTAAACACCCCCTTAGAGTGATTCAATGCATCTAGACACTTTGGAAGGTTTTTTATGAAGGATATGTCTCTTGGATCAATGGATATGTCTTTTGAATTCAAAAGAATTGACTTTTGGATAGAATTTTGGAGGGAATTTTGAATTCTTTTTGGAGGGAGGCAACTCTTTATAAAAGAGACGGAAGTCTAGGGCTTGAAGAAGAGTTTTTGGGGCATGAGTGTGTGTGTGTGTGTGGCATGAGAGAGAGAGGCAAGAGCTTGGAGATTTTCTTCAAGGATTGTAATAGGAGAGGAAATGTGAGAGTTTTCTTCTTCATTACACTTTTAAGAGAGAGTTGAGAGTGTTTGTAAAGAGAGAAAAGCTTAAAGAGGACTTCTAGGGATTTGCTTGGGAAGGATTGTGAGATAAGTTGTGTTCTTTTCTTTCTTTATTTTGTAAATTTATTTTTACATATGAAATCTATGTTTTATCGTATTCTTCTCATGAATTCTGAGTAGTCTTCTTTATCCTTCTCCCTACTTTGAGATATGGTTTTGTGAAAAATTATTTTTTTTATATAGTTTTAAATGTGAATAATTTGTGATTATTTGAACCTAGGTCTTCATTTACTTTTTGAGTTGGCCAATTGAAATGTTAAAATGTGTTAAGAAACATATGTTCTAAAAGGGCTATGATTTTTACAACATGGTGAGAATCACATTTGATTTCATGGGAGAGTATTTCAACTATAGAATTGGGTGAAAATAAATAGGAAAATATACTTTGTTGGATGAAGAATTAAAGATTTTAACGTGACAGATTAAAATCCTCAATTTGGTTCAGTTGATTGGAAACTGATGCAAGATTGTTAGCCCTTAAGTAAGGGATTAGTGGAAGCTCTAGAGTGGCAGCTAGTATCCTTCAAACCTAACCACCGAATTATGGACCAAACTCTAGATTAGTAAATGTTTTTTATGCACTCGGATAAGGGTAAAGAATAATCTTGCTCCTATTTTGCACAAAACAATTTTTATATATTTTTAAATGATTTTATTTTTTTCACAATCCATATACTCATTGTAAAGGGGGAGGATACTTTCTAAAATTTGAACTCTTTATCACAAAATCTTTGTTTAGTTTTCACATATTTACTTTTGAAGTTTAATATTTAGTTTAGTTAACATCGTTCTTTTAGTTACATTTCTATTAGCATTCACTAAACACATTTTAACTTATATTTCTTACTTTAATTTTTATAGTTTGAATATTGTGATTTATGTTATTATCATAAAAATTTTTATATTACAAACTAAGACTTGATAGTAGTAGACTAGAATTAGCCTAAGGGATTTCTTACTGCGCTTCTCAGTGGGATCGATATTGGGCCTTTAAAGAAAGCCCTATATTACTTGAAGTGATACGTGCACTTGCGTAGAACTCCTAGTGTGTGAATATTTATATATTTTATATAAAATTTTAATTTTGCACATTAAGTACTTAATATAAATTGGGTCAAGTTCTTTGCCATATTTTTGAAAGCTAAATTACTATGTAATTTTGGAACGGGTCAAGTTTTTAGCACTGTTACCAATGATTTAAATTAACATAAAACACATAGAAAAACATCACACACTAGGGGCGCATTAAGTTTTTGGTGTCATTACCGGGGAAGCTTCGGTAAGAACTTTAGGAGAATTTTAGTTAAACCTGTAAGACTTAGATTTGGAATTTATAGTATTATTATATAGTGAGTTTAATTATTGTGTGTTTTTTTAAAGAAAATCCAAAATACCAAATATATTTTTTATATCCATCCTATTAGTTAAGTCTTTAGATTTTTATGTATAGTTCAGGAGCTGCGGACCTTGAATTTTACAAGTCAGATTTGGAGAGAAATTTGGGAGAGATTTGAAAAGACTCCATGAATTTAATGTAGAAATGGTGGATCAATGATATAATGAATATTCAGATTTGGATTATATTGCTAGTAGCTTTAAAAGAGTGGCAAATTTTTAAGAAGATATACTTACAATTTTAATTTCTTAGGTTGCAAATATTTAGAGGAAGTTGGAGCAATAAATACAAACATATCCTCAAGGTCCCCCATTTATTAAGAAAAATTCAATTGGACAATGGATTGAAACTAGCCATGAGATACCTAATTCTTATTCCGATTATTACAATCTAGGATGGGAAAATCATTTGAATTTTAACAAGAATAATACTTTTGGAGGAGAAGACCAATTTTGGGAAGATAATCAATTTAATCGGACATGTAGTTGGAATAATCGTTACTATTATAATGATGAACTTTCTTTTCCTCATAATTTTGACGTCAACCCCCAGAATGATGAGAAGGATTTATTAGAAGGGGTTGTTATTCAAAAGGAAAGCAACCTGGAGTGTCAATGGACCGCAATAAGGAATATGGAAAACCAACTGGGGCAAATTATTAACTCAATTAATAATCATCCTTAATTTAACTTCAACCCACAGGATGAGGAGAAAGAATTAATGTTAGAACAAGTTGTGATTCAAATTACAAGACAATTGAAAAATTAAGAGGTCGCAATAAGGAATATAGAAAACCAACTGGGGCAGATTATTAATGCAAATAACAGTTACCCCCAGAGATTTTACTTAGTGACCCTGAGATAAACCTTAAGGAGATGAATGATGAGCAATTTAATATTATTGAATGAATATTTAGAAGAGAATTTGAGGATATGTTTTAAAAGAACTTTAAGTTGAGAAATGAGGACAAGGAGATTGAAATACCAATGAAAAAAATTCCTAAGGAATTAAAAAAACCTATTTACTCAACTAAGATAAATATAAAAAGACCACCTCTACCATTTACTCAATACCAAGGGGAAGAATTGAAAGAAAACCCTGAACAAAAGAGTAACCTAAAAGAATTTGATCCAGAAATTGAATTATTTAGAGAGAATCTCATCCAATTTGTGGGAGATCTTGAAGTATATTATAAAGATCCATTTCCTATAAATTTCAAGGATGATATTAATGTGAAAATTGAGAAAATCACTAGAAGAATATTGGATCTAGAAACAAATATGAGAAACAAGGATATGAATCAATCTGAAAAGGAAGAGCTGAAAAAAAAATTTAAATTCGAAGACTTTGTAGGAATCCCTGGATCTGGAAAAGATTGGGTGATTGATCATAGATTACTTAAATGGAATTTTGATCTAGGTGGAATCATTTATCAGGCTGGTGACGTAAACAAAGTGCTTTATGGGATACAACCCATAGTTATCAGTGTGGTTTGATTCAGTGTGCTTAAGAGTTATGATTGTTAGTATTGTATTGTTTTTGCTTTAGTGTGGATTGATCAATTTGATTTATGATTGATAGATGTTTGGATTATTGGTGGTTTTATTTGATTTTTGTGTGTCATGAGGGAGGTGATTCTTTAACTTCTTATTATGGCTAGACTTATATATTCTCTTGTAGTAGTTGGATTGACGAGTCCACTAAAACTCAAGTCTCACCCAGACTTGAGTTTTACAAGAGACATTATGAATTTTAATAGTGACAATTTCATCTTAATTTTGTTACTTCTTTTCTCTGACTTTGTTTACATTTGATAGGAGTAGCTATCCTATTTGATGAGTAAAATGTGGATGAATTTATATTTTTCTTATAACTGTTAGAGGTGCTTAATTAAAGGGATATGGTGATCCCTGAGGTTGGTGCGCGAGAACCAATATATCAGGGATAATCTTTTCTTTGGGATTAGAATCCATAAAATCATTTATAAGTACCCAATATATCTATGTAGTGATTCCATTAGAAATTAGAAGTAAGTTAGTGAGATGCAATGAGTTAAAGGAAAAATTGACCTCATTTATCATGTATGTTTGTATTTGTGTTACAATAATACAAAGATTTGAAGAACACATAAATATATATATTCCTATGCCAATACCTGTTCGGCTTGTTAGACATTTCTTTCCATTTAATCGGGCATGTTTTAGTTTAGAATTACTTTCTATATCCTAATGAATACTTGTAAATATTTGTAAAAGATGAAATATCTAAACACTTTTTCTTCCTACTTATATTTTTTGTATTGAATTTTATACATGTTTAAAATCAATTTTGGGGGTAGGAAGCAAAATAATTACAGTTAGTATACTTCCTTTTTAGTTTAATATTATTGAAAGCATGTTTTAGGCAAGATTTATTTTCTCATGTAGTCATTCTATCTTGATTATGCATGTATATGAATTTGATAGAATGTTGAGTAGTTAGTAGATTTAAGTTTTACTTTTTCTTTATGCTACATTTTATGGAAGAAAATGTAAAATATTTAAAAATTCAAGTTTAAGGGAAAGAAAAATTTCTTTTACAAAGAAGTAAACTAAATTTTATTTGTCCTCAATTAACTATATTTTTAAAAGTTAATTTAGTATGACCTTGGATATTAGAGTTTAACTTTAAATGACTATATTTATATTTATGAATATTATGTTAAATTTAAGTAAAAGTTTTTAATAATGAAGGCCAGATTGTAAGTTAAAGATGTTTGATATGATAAGATAAGACTATATTTTTCTTTTTTAAGGAAACTGTATTTTCGAAGTATTAAGAATGTTAGAGTTTCATGTAATAAGAAAAGAATGAAACTTTATGAAAATATCATAAACTAATATGAATTTATAAAGTGAAAAAAGATAAGGACTTTTTTACTTTAAGGATAGGATAGTGAAGTTCAAAATTATTAAAGGTTATCCAGATATAGTAATCCTCATTTGAAAAAAAAAGAAAAGAAAGGATTGAAAAGATCCTAAAAAAATAAAATAAAAGAAAAAACAGGAAAAGAAAAGAAAAATAAGTGAGGAGAAGCTTGAGGAGAAGACTAATAAAAAATTGGCTTCACATGAATCAACTTGAGGAAAATGCTTTATTACATTTTCTAAACTTGTATTAGAGTATCAGTATCATTATTAGTAAAATTTTCATGATGTTCTTTTTCATATGAATGTTCTAAGTATCCTTGATATGATAAACTGCAAATATTCTTGAAATGAATAGAGATTCAGAATCTTAAATTTAATTACTAAGTACTCTTAGACTTAGAGTTTGAATCTAAATTATTAAAGGATTTTCCTAAATTTTACTTTTTTATTTATTAAACTAAAGTATAGAAGTTAAAAGTTAATCTCTATCCTAGGTCATATATTTATGAAGTAAAAGGGTTACTTGAGGACAAGTAACGCTTAAGTTTGAGGGATTTTGATTTGCATAAAAATAACATACTTTTTCATATATATTTTATGCTCAATTTTAATGATTTTTAATGATATTACACTTTAAAGGAGGGTATTTTGCATATTTTTAGTTTCAAGTACAAAAAATAAACTTTTGGAGAAAATGAAGCAAAAATGGTGCAATTTGGAGTTAAAAATAGCAAGAAAGAAAATTCTGACTTGACACATTTTGATATGTCTTTCTATGCTTAATATACTTTACATTTCTCACTTATTTTGAATAAAATTACACTTTAAAGAAAGGTTGTTTTCATTCTTATTTTATAGATATATATGTGTCGGCACTATTTTTGGTGTGGGGTTTGCCCGTAAGAAGCTGTCGGTCATTGGAATTGAAATCCCGTTGCCCGTTTCGGAAGGACATTAAAAAATTTAATTTTGAAAAAGATGAAGTCAAGCTGACCCCATAATTTTCATAGTTTAGATGAAAGAG
>JXCR01141111.1:0-14124 GCA_002079205.1 Phalaenopsis hybrid cultivar
GCTGATTGTTTCACACAAATGTAAATCCTAATAAATAAAAAATTGCAGGATGAAACATCTAATCGATTTCTCCTAAATTGAAGCCAAATAATAGGATAGTTTGGGAAGTCACCAAAGTTCTCCTTCGGATCCGTGCNTCCATAGGAATTCGAGTTTGTTTGCCTAGTGCAACATAAATCCTCAAACATATCTTTTAGGCATTTATACAATCCTGTTGTACAATCTAAACCCTAACTCGCCTTAGTATTCCGAGGTTGTCGTTCGTCATGACCTAAATCCTCACATCTTCAAGGTTATTTGTGCTGATTGTTTCACACAAATGTAAATCCTAATAAATAAAAATTGGCAGGATGAAACATCTAATCGATTTCTCCTAAATTGAAGCCAAATAATAGGATAGTTTGGGAAGTCACCAAAGTTCTCCTTCGGATCCGTGCATCCTCTAGTGTTTCCTTCTTTAGACTTCAAAACAAAATGTTCCAAATTTGAACCAATCCCCTTCACACTTCTTAGTCCGATATCTTTGAAATGTCCTTAATTGAAGGTAATTTTTCTTGATTTTTATGTAGAGTATTCTTAGGTAACTTCAGTTATCTATGATGTAATTATTTATAGGGGCTTGCCCTTATAGAAAGCTTTNGCCCAAATTTTAAAGAGTCCCCACTGTTACCTTTTCAAAATTCATCCAAACTTAATGAATTTGATGGATGCCTAACTGTTGCACCTGGGCCTATCTTCTCTGTATACTGGCGCTTCGGGGCCAGATCCTAGCGTCTAGGCGAAAGGTCAACTTTCACAATGAGCCTTTTTTCAACTCCAAATTCCTTCCTTTTTTGCTTCTTTTAGNTCAAACAAGTGGTTTGGTTGAATTATTTAATCATAAAATTAAAAGAATTTTGGAAAAATCTGTGAATCCAACCAAAATGGATTGGTCAGTCAAAATTGGCAATGCTTTGTGGGCTTATAGGACTGCATACAAAACTCCTTTAAGAATGTCCCCATATAGGCTAATATTTGGGAATATGTGTCACTTATCAATTGAACTTGAGTGTAAAGCATATTAAGCTATAAAAGAATTTAATTACAAGACTACAATTGAATGAGCTTGAAGAGATGAGGAATGAATCTTATGAAAGTGCTAAGATTTATAAAGAAAAGATGAAGATGTGGCATGATCGAAGGATTCTTACTAAAAATTTTCAACCCGGGCAATAAGTTTTGCTTTATAAGAAAAGTTTAAGGCTATTTCTAGGCAAACTTTAGTTAGGTGGATGTGCCAATTTGTTGTAGTGAAAGTTTATCCCTATGGATCCATGGATATCAAAGATCCTAAAACTGATAAAATATTTAAAGTGATTGGTTACATGCTGAAATTCTACTTTTTAGGTGACCAACTTAAATTAAATAATTTTATGATGTTGGGTCAACCGAAATAAGCACTGATTACGCCAGGCTGATGACATTAAACTAAGCGCTCTGTGGGAGGTAACCCATAGTTATCGATGTGTTTGTTTTTGTCATTATGTTATTGTGTGTGATTTAGAAAATTTTGGTAGTATTTTGAATATATAATGATTTAGTGATTATTCTAAGACCTTAAAAGATGAATTAGACATATTAGGGCATGAATTTGGATGCTAAGTTGACCTGTGCTAAATTGAGCACCAGTGCTTAAGCGCCAATATTCGTCGCTTAAGCGCAACACTTAAAAAACATTTGTGAATTTCAGTTCTTAGAAGTTTTAATTGAGATTTAGTTAGCTCTAACATGGGAGAAAATTTTAAAATGTGCCTATGAGTTTTATGAGGAGTTTAGAGCTTATAAATAGAAGGGTATGAGGAGAACTCTCACCACACTTCCATCTAACTCTAAATTCTAAGTGAAAAAGTGAGAGTTTTGGAATAATGTCATCCTGGGAGAGTGACTTGAAGAAAAAGGAGGAGTCGTTGAGAAAAAAAGTTTGTTAGTCAGAGCGCGCAAGAGTTATATAATGGTTTTCTTGTCGTTAGAGTCGAATGAATAATAGAGAAAATCACTAAAATTGAGGCTGACATGACTTCAATTGAAGCAGATGTGATGGGAGTTAACACACATCTAGATAATATGGGATGGCAACTTAAGATGTAGTTTAACCATACCAATTTTATAGAAGATGCAGACAAGGCTATGTATTTGAAGAATGAGTGGATTGAAGAAGATTCAATCAGAGTTATTAACCATCATCCGTTATTTCATATTTACATTCCAAATGCTGAAGGAGAGACTAATGATAGGCTAGGATTCGTTCCACCGACTGGAGAATGGAATTAAGTTTGTGGTTTAGTGTTTGTGTTCAGTGTTTGTTTATAATGTTAAGTGTGTTTAATATGTTTTTAATGTTAAAATTATCTACTAATTGTGTTAGAAATTTTCTCATCCGAGACTATTTGGATTGCAAATTTATGTATTAAAAATATTTGTAATTATTCGTAAATGAATATAAGTGTTTGTTTGTGAGAAATTATGTGTTATTTTCCGTTGAATTGAATTTGTTAAGATTGGTGAATCTTGAGTAAGAGGAGCAAAGGAAAGGGTCAATTCGATTCAAGCAAGTTTGTCAGTTTGAGAGCTCAGGATCGATACTGTGATGCATTGCAATCGAGAAAGTTGATTCTTGAGCGGTGATTTAAAAGTTTGAGAGGAACTGTTGAAGATTTGATTGTTTGCTGCTAGTGGGAGCGGTTCTATTATTTTTCTGCCATAGAAGTGATTTCTGTTGTGCGGGAGTTCTATGTGAACCTCCTTGAAGCTAAAGAAGGATTCATGGTGAGGGGGAAGACAGTGCCTTTTCACTAGAGGTAATAAATCAATTTTATCATTTGCCCTCAAGCACTTTGTGTTTTTATTCAAATTATAGTCCTACTGAAAAGGAGCTACATGAAATGATTTCATGTTTGACTGATGGAAGAGGGTTTAAGAAAATTATAAATGAAAGAAGAGTTAAATTTTCTACTTCAAAGTTGGATGCCACTGCAAAGGCATGAAACTAATCTATTTCTGCTTGTTTACTACCTACAAATCATCTTAGTGAAGTGACCCATGATTGAGCTACTTTGAACTATTGCATCCAACAGTTCAAGCCTGTCAACATTGGAGCTTTGATTCATGAAGTTATTATCAATTCTGCCATTGTTGCTACTACTGCAATTTTGGGATTTGCATCCTTGATCTTTTCATTATGTGAGCAGGCTGGAGTTAGATTTGACAGTTGGAAGGCGATCTTGCAACCTCTTAAACCCATGACCAGTGTGAATGTGAAATCTTATTCACATCATTCCATTTTTGGCTGGAGAGGAAAATTTGCTAGTATTTCTACTGCTTCTACATCATGAGCTTCTACTTCACATGCTTCTACAACACAAGGTCAGACTTCTGGATCTATTTCTCAGTCACAGCTATTGGGCATGATTTTGAATAATGTCATTTATACCAATGAAAAGTTGTAAACTTAGAACATTTTGCAAAGCATATGGATGGATATATGAAGAGACATAGTGATTATGAGGGTGAATTTAACTTAGCTATGGAAACCTCATGAGAGTTAACCAGGATGTTGTATTTCCTCAGTACCACAGATATCCACCATACGAGCTTGCAGCTACTTGAAGTAGTAATGATTGTGATGCAAAGGATGAGGATGGTTAGCTTGGATCTATAGTTTGGTTGGGTTTTTAGTTAGTTTGTTGTTGTGAACTGTTGATAGTACAATTGTTCTGTATTTTTTGTAGTGTTTTAAGTTCTTATTGTTGAGACTGTTAGTTTTTGTTGTACTTTGTTTAGTAGAAAATACTGTGATGTATTTGTGTTTTTGTGAGTAGTTATTATGTTTGGTGGTAGTTGTGTTAACTGTGTTGTTTATTGTAGTTAGTAAGTTTGTACTGAACTTAATTGTGGATCTTAAGAAGGTTTAGATTATAGCTAACTTCTTACGTAAACGCTGCATGCTAAAAATTTTCAATTCACTACCATATTTTTTTCTTCATGTTGCAGTCATGTATGTTTGTTAGTGTGTTTGTTTGTTTTTATATTATACTCCACTGCATAGAAGTCCAATGAATCTCTACATGTTAAGTAAATTAAAATTTGATCAATNTTAAGTTTGTACTGAACTTAATTGTGGATCTTAAGAAGGTTTAGATTATAGCTAACTTCTTACTTAAACGCTGCATGCTAAAAATTTTCAATTCACTACCATATATTTTTCTTCATGTTGCAATCATGTATGTTTGTTAGTGTGTTTGTTTGCTTTTATATTATACTCCACTGCATAGAAGTCCAATGAATCTCTACATGTTAAGTAAATTAAAATTTGATCAATTTAATTTTTACTCTTGTTATTAATTTTTGTACTTGCATATTTAGGATATGAAAATTCCTACAAACATGTTATTTCTAATTTTCATTCCTGCCAATATTTATATATGATGCTAAAATGTTTTATTTTTATTAGAAATTTAAGTTTGGGGGGGTGGGGGGTGGTTGAAAAATTTGCTAAAGAACTTAAAATTTTATTTGTTCTCAATTGTGCTTCAAATAAATTTGATTTTGATTTCAAAAANAATATTAGAAATTCAAGTTTGGGGGGGGGTGGTTGAAATATTTGCTAAAGAACTTAAAATTTTATTTGTTCTCAATTGTGCTTCAAATAAATTTGATTTTGATTTCAAAAAAATGACCATGTATATTAAGTTATGTTAGGGAAGTAAAATTTTGAATATAGAAATGAGTAATAGAATTTAGTTAAAATTTACAGTAATAAAGAAAAACTTAAAGTTNGGATCATGTATATTAAGTTATATTAGGGAAATAAAATTTTGAATATAGAAATGAGTAATAGAATTTAGTTAAAATTTACAGTAATAAAGAAAAACTTAAAGTTAAAAAGTCTTAGTGTGAAAAATGCTAAATATATTGTAACTATCATTAGTAGGAAAAATTGTATTTTTGAAAAATTCAAAAGATTTAGATTTTTATTTTCAAAAATTAAATTTCTTTTATTGAAATTAATTTGTAAAAACTATTATTATGTTTTTAAGTGAAAGAAAAATATCAACTCTTTGCTTTAGGAAAGGAAGAATGTGATTCAAAATCATTAAAGACCTATCCAGATTTAGTAATCCTTTTCTGAGAAAAAAAGAAAGAAAAAAAGGGAAAGAAATAGAAAAGAAAAATTTAAAAAGGGAGGAGAAGCTTGAGGATTAGTGCCTAATTAAAAATTGGTTCCATATTAGATTTTTTTAAAGTTTAAGACTTAAGAAACTCTTAAGCTTAAGGATATAATATAGTAAGTAAAATTATGCTTAATAAAAATTTTTATNGCCTATCCAGACATAGTAATCCTTTTTTGAGAAAAAAAAAGAAAGAAAAAAAGGGAAAGAAATAGAAAAGAAAAATTTAAAAAGGGAGGAGAAGCTTGAGGATTAGTGCCTAATTAAAAATTGGTTTCATATTTGATTTTTTTAAAGTTTAAGACTTGAGAAACTCTTAATCTTATAGTAAGTAAAATTATGCTTAATAAAAATTTTTATGTGGTGAAGATAAAATACCTAAACTCTATATTTGGAGAAATAGAAACTCATACTTTCATATTTCTTAACATTAAAAATTTCTAAACTCTAAGTTGTTCTCATTTACTAAAATTTTTTCTAAATTGGACTACTATATTTCTACAGCAAAATTTTAGTAACTCCTAAAGAAACTCATATACATCATATACTTATTTAGTTTTTAAGGATTGAAGGGTCACTTGAGGATAAGTAAAATTTTAAGTTTGGTGGATTTTGATACACCTAAAATATATAATGTTTTTATATACATTTTTATGCCTATTTTTGAGATATTGCACTTTAGTGAAAGATATTTCTGAGTTTTTCTTTCNAGATTGAAGGGTCACTTGAGGATAAGTAAAATTTTAAGTTTGGCGGATTTTGATACACCTAAAATATATAATGCTTTTATATACATTTTTATGCCTATTTTTGAGATATTGCACTTTAGTGAAAGATATTTCTGAGTTTTTCTTTCAGGTACAATCAAATGGATGAAAAATGCTAAAAGGAGTGAAAAAAGGTCAAATTTGGAGAGAAAATGATGAATATACAAAATTTAACTGGGGCGTCTAAGCGCCCAAGACTGAAGCCTAAGCTCCAGAGGCATGCGCCTAAGCGCCCGATACCCCACACTTAAGCTCCAAAAGTAGTTATTTGATGTTTCGTTGAATTTAGATGAATTTTTAAGAGGTGTTTGAAGCAACCCTTGGTAAAAATGTGAGAAATAGCCCATGGACACAAAAATTCATTCAATTGGTTTTTGAAAGGAGGAAGTTCTAGAAGATTCATTAAATGGAGAAACATTTTGAATTTTTATTAAAGAAGACTTTGATCATCAAGAGAAGAAGCCAACCATCAGCCATTAGAGCCATCATCCATCCATGTCACCACCGCCGTCGCCGCTGCTGGCCACTTTCTTTTTATTTTCAATGTTAGTTTTGTATTGTGAGTGAAGGAAGAGAATTCAAAGGAAATTGAAGACATTTGTNTATTAGAGCCATCATCCATCCATGTCACCACCGCCGTCGCCGCTGCTGGCCACTTGCTTTTTATTTTCAATGTTAGTTTTGTATTGTGAGTGAAGGAAGAGAATTCAAAGGAAATTGAAGACATTTGTTGGAGAGGAATTGTGATAAGTGTTTATCTTTGTGAGTACACTTGGTTTTAATTTAGATTTCTTGTTTGTGAGCATGATTTCTACTTTTAAACTCATGCATAGTTGTGTTTTCTTCATGGATTATGAGTAGTTTTCTTTATCTTTTTCCTTAAAATGATAAGTAATTAAGCATTTAAAGGAAGTTGTGTGAAGTATTATACTTTAATGTTAGATGAAGTTGTGATGATTTGAAATTTACTTCTTGATTTGGCCAATTAAAATTTTAATACTTGTTGTGAGAACATGTAAGATCCGAGATGGTATTGTCTCAGTCAACAACAATTGGTTAGCATCACATATTGATTTCATGGATGATAATGTAGTTCATGGGATTGAGTGCAAATAAATAGAGAAATAAAATTTTCATGGGTGTAGAATCAGTGGACTTTAAAGTGATAGACTAAAGCCCCCAATTTGATTTATAATTTTAAGTTTTGATACAAGATGTTAGCTTCCAGATGGAGGGAGAAGAGGGAACTCTAGAGTGAGATCTAGTATCATCCCTACCTAACCTGTCTTTGAGACTATTCAAACTATATATTAGCCAATGTTCTTTATAACATCTCTAGTAAGGGTAAAGAATATTATTGATTTTATTTGGCACAACACATTTAACATACTTCCTAAACAAAATTTCCTTATTACTGATTCATGATAAGGAAAAAAATATTTTACTTATATTGCCTTCATCTTACAAATATTTAGTTAAGTTAATTAGTTGCTTACTTTATTTCCATAAATCCAAAAATTACAAAAAGAATCAAATTTTCATTCCTATTATAGCATCTTAAATTTAAGTAGGACTATTTTGCTAAGTAATTTTTTGCCATCTAAACTTTCTAGTTTTCTAAAGTGCATATTACTAGTTTTCTCTGTGGGTTCGATATTTGGGGCTTACTCAAAAAGTCCTATATTACTTGATAACGATACGTATATTTGCATAGTATCTCATATTTAAATATTATAACTATATTATTCTTTGCTTCATAGTGGAAAATTTACCTAGCTTTTACTTGGGATCAAGTTTTTGGTTTTGTTACAAAATAGGAATCATTATTAAGGAAATTATAATCTCATACATCACCATAACCATCTATATAGAAAGTCAGGATCATTTGTCTTGTAAAAAAATTGTTTCTAGCTTCTTCATTATAGTGTTTTGGTTATATCAAATGTACCTAAGTCAGATTGGTTGTTGTTATTATCGTGTTTTGTTTTTATTGTTGAGTCTTTGGGTTTAGCTGCAGGGTCCCTTATAAATAGGTGGCATACTATTCTCGACCCTAGGGGACTTTTACATGCATAATAAGTAGCATAGTAATAATGATGCATGCCTAAGAAATAAAAATACAGTAGAAGGGAAAGATTTGGTGCATACCTGCAACCTCTGGTGAAATTGCAATTGTCACATGAATCAAATACTTCTAAATGCAAATACTTGATATGAAAACATACATATTTATATAGAGCTAAATAGCAGACATATATGAAAGATTAGGACTAGACATAAGTATTTTGAGTTGGGGATGGGCACAAATTTATCTTCCTCAAAGGAATTCACAGGCAAGCATCAGCAATCTATGTGTATAAATTTTGACATCGACTAGAAATTACCAGTAAGACGATCGAAGGAGGGCAATTCTTAGCCCAGTCCATGTAACCAACTAGTGAAAATTTAGAAGGTAACACTAAGAATTTATAGTTTGTCATACATATAGGTAAGGTAAATTTTCATTTAGCTGCCAAAAAATTAGTTTGACAAGAAATGTATTTTTTATCATTGTATTGTACATTTTATAAATCAGATTGTCCACAAGTTAATTTCACTGTCGGGCCAAAACCGCCAACAATCTATGAAAGCAGGGGTTATCTCTCATTAAATGTAGATGAATAGTAGTGTCAATCCTGTACCATAATAAGGTCTTTAGGTCAAGAGGTACAATACTATTTAGCTATCTCAAATTTCTCACCAGATACCTTTCTCATCTGTGCCTATACCGCCAACACGTCCAAGTTATATACTAGTTTGATGGTCCATATAAATTATCATGCTTCAAATGTCTTTAGTTAGCAAGGAGAGTTTAGGAATAAAGTTTTAAAGTCCAAACCATTGAGCATTAGATATTACTATAAGGTTAAGTTGTAATGGTGATTTGCAGTCTAGTTGTTGTGGCAACCTCAATAATAATATAATTTAAAATAATTAATATTTCTTTAAATCTTTATAGCCATTACTCCTAGCGATTTAAGGCAATATTTATTGATTTCAAATATTCACTAGGACACTAATACAATTATACGTATCACTCAAGTAATATCGGGCTCTAATGCAGTCCTAAGTGTTGATCCCACAGTGAAGTTTGAAAATTATTATAATACTGACTCAAAGAAACTCTAATTAGGCGACAAAAAACTTAACTAGGAATGCAAATTAAAATTTATGTTTTTAAACTAAGTAAACTATATCTACTACTTTTATCTGTAAACACAAAGTAAATCTTAAGTTAACTAAAACTAAGATTTATGAAGAACAGATCAAAATTTAGAAAGCCTCCTTGCAATGAGATTATAATAGGTGAATAATTCAAATTGTTATAAATTATAATGTGTCAAATAGGAACATACCTTTTATTTACCCTCTTGCAAGTGCATAATGAATTTTGGCTAATCTAGAGTCAATTTACTAAATCCTCAATTAGGCTGGGAAGATATTAGCTCTCACTCTAGAGTTCTCACTATCCCTCTGCTTGTAGGCTAACATTTAGCCTTAGGTTTTCAACCTCTGGATCAAATTGGAGGTTCTAGCCTGTCACTCTAGAATCACCAATTTACGCCCATCAAAACTTATTTCTCTATTTATTTGCACTTAACCACATGAAATACATTCTCATCCATGAGATCAAATGTGGTTCTTACTTGGTTGAGGAAAGCATAGCCCTTTTTGGATCATTATGTTTCACAATAAATTTTAACTTAAAAATTGGACAAATTGAATCACACAAATATGAAATTAAAGCACTTCTAAATAATTTTAATTCTTTACATGATTATTTCTCATTGTAGGGAGANACATCTATATAGAAAGTCAGGATCATTTGTCTTGTAAACAATTGTTTCTAGCTTCTTCATTGTAGTGTTTTGGTTATATCAAATGTACCTAAGTCAGATTGGTTGTTGTTATTATCGTGTTTTGTTTTTATTGTTGAGTCTTTGGGTTTAGCTGCAGGGTCCCTTATAAATAGGTGGCATACTATTCTCGACCCTAGGGGACTTTTACATGCATAATAAGTAGCATAGTAATAATGATGCATGCCTAAGAAATAAAAATACAGTAGAAGGGAAAATGTTGGTGCATACCTGCAACCTCTGGTGAAATTGCAATTGCCACATGAATCAAATACTTCTAAATGCAAATACTTGATATGAAAACATATATATTTGTATAGAGCTAAATAACAGACATATATGAAAGATTAGGACTGGACATAAGTATTTTGAGTTGGGGATGGGCACAAATTTATCATCCTCAAAGGAATTCATAGGCAACCATCATCAATCTATGTGTATAAATTTTGACATCAACTAGAAATTACCAGTAAGACGATCGAAGGAGGGCAATTCTTAGCCCAGTCCATGTAACCAACTAGTGAAAATTTAGAAGGTAACACTAAGAATTTATAGTTTGTCATACATATAGGTAAGGTAAATTTTCATTTAGCTGCCAAAAAATTAGTTTGACAAGAAATGTATTTTTTATCATTGTATTGTACATTTTATAAATCAGATTGTCCACAAGTTAATTTCACTGTCGGGCCAAAACCGCCAACAATCTATGAAAGCAGGGGTTATCTCTCATTAAATGTAGATGAATAGTAGTGTCAATCCTGTACCATAATAAGGTATTTAGGTCAAGAGGTACAATACTATTTAGCTATCTCAAATTTCTCATCAGATACCTTTCTCATCTGTGCCTATACCGCCAACACATCCAAGTTATATACTAGTTTGATGGTCCATATAAATTATCATGCTTCAAATGTCTTTAGTTAGCAAGGAGAGTTTAGGAATAAAGTTTTAAAGTCCAAACCATTGAGCATTAGATATTACTATAAGGTTAAGTTGTAATGGTGATTTGCAGTCTAGTTGTTGTGGCAGCCTCAATAATAGTATAATTTAAAATAATTAATATTTCTTTAAATCTTTATAGCTACCACTCCTAGAGATTTAAGGCAATATTTATTGATTTCAAATATTCACTAGGACACTAATACAATTATACGTATCACTCAAGTAATATCGGGCTCTAATGCAGTCCTAAGTATTGATCGCACAGTGAAGTTTGAAATTATTATAATACTGACTCAAAGAAACTCTAATTAGACGACAAAAAACTTAAATAGGAATGCAAATTAAAATTTATGTTTTTAAACTAAGTAAACTATATCTACTACTTTTATCTGTAAACACAAAGTAAATCTTAAGTTCACTAAAACTAAGATTTATGAAGAATAGATCAAAATTTAGAAAGCCTCCTTGCAATGAGATTATAATAGGTGAATAATTCATTTTGGCTAATCAAGAGTCAATTTACTAAATCCTCAATTAGGCTGGGAAGATATTAGCTCTCACTCTAGAGTTCTCACTATCCCTCTGCTTGTAGGCTAACATTTAGCCTTAGGTTTTGAACCTCTGGATCAAATTGGAGGCTCTAGCCTGTCACTCTAGAATCACCAATTTACGCCCATCAAAACTCATTTCTCTATTTATTTGCACTTAACCACATGAAATACATTCTCATCCATGAGATCAAATGTGATTCTTACTTGGTTGAGGAAAGCATAGCCCTTTTCAGATCATTATGTTTCACAATAAATTTTAACTTAAAAATTGGACAAATTGAATTACACAAATATGAAATTAAAGCACTTCTAAATAATTTTAATTCTTTACATGATTATTTCTCATTGTAGGGAGAAAGACAGAACAAACTACTCAGATCTCATTAGGAAGATATAACAGAATATGGATTTATATATAAAAACAAGTTTACACAACAAGAACAAGTAANTCCCCCCCACGACCATGAATAGTGAGGTAAAAAAAAATTTTCACTAAGGCCTCCCAAACTCCTCAGAGAGCTTCTCTAAGAGTCCCTTAGCAATTACAATCCATTTCCCTCTCCCAATTCCACCATAGAAATCCAAATTTGAGTTTGAATTCCTGCCCAAAACCAGGACAAACTTCAATCCAAACCTACACAGCATCAAACTTCAAACAAATTGGCTCTACACCTTCACAACAGTGAAGGAAGCCAAACCCCCATCAATTCCCCTTTTGAAGCGAAAGAAGCCAAACCCCCATCAATTCCCCCTCTGAAATAGCCTCTACCATAGCTCTCAACCATACCTAAAATCGGCTCTGGTCAAAATCATATATAGGCCTTACACTAGAGCCCAAGGCTTTATCCCTAAGCTCTTTGGGACCCAACCAAGGTGTGAAGAATCTCTGATTAAAACCAAACATTTCGGAGCAAAGGTATAACCTCACTCACTCTCTCGAGCCTTCTCGAGCTCTCCATTTATGATGGCTTGATTTCATAGTATGTTTACCATATATATGTGTTCGTCTCTTCAAGACAAACAATTTAAAAAAAATCATCAAAATCCATTAAGAAACGAGAGAGATATTAACGTTTTAAGTTGGACGGCTCTCGGTTAAGGCCATCGGGGACGATGAACGGATGCCGTCCATTCTCGCGTGTATTAAATGGACGACGGAGATCAAGCCGGATGATCCTCTGGAACGGTATGGCGGGCCGCGTGGCAGTCAACTCAGAAGGCAGCGCCGAATAGAAGCGCGCCGCGTGGCTGTTTGACGGATCCGATGATCCAGTCAGCCCGTGGTTTGAATAAATAAATAGGAGTATTTAATAAATTCAGAAAATAGGCCCCTTAAACTTCAAAAATCTATATCTTTGTATAGAAGATTCATAAAAATAAAATAAAAATACCCTCTTGCTTAGTGAATAAAGGAAAATCATATGGAATTATTTTCACATTAATTTGATGCATAAATTATTTTTAAAAAAATGAATTAGGGTTAGTCCATTCATATTAGATTATCACCTTGACTCCAAGTTTTTATATGTTGTAGCATCTGTCTAGGTACACAATTTGAGCATTTTTCCAAAGACATAAGAGATCTCTAAACAAAGATATTAATTTTCTAAGTCCTTATGCATTTTCTACTCAAATAATTATAGAAAATTGTATGTAGCTTAGAAAATTCTACAAAAATTTATGTAAGTTCCCTATGGCTAGAGTAGTCTTAAGAAATAATTTCATGATTTTTAAGAATCAAAACATCACTGTTTTGAGCAAACCCTAATGTGCTTAAAACATTTAATTTGGAGTACGTAGAGATCAAAATCACTTGATGTTTGTTCTCCACTGTGGCTCATAAGTCAGAGAACTCACCATAAAAATTTCGAAAGATTTTGAGATCATTTGATATTTTTAATTGATTTTTAAAGATCATTATCAAATTTAACATTTAAATAATTTTAAAAAATTAAAATATAACTCCAAAAATTATCAAACATAGTTTTTTGAGTTCTGTGACATCAGAGAAATTTAATAAAAATAAAATGATATTTAAAATAAAAACCTAATTTTTTTAATCCTTTTTTTAAATTATTTTAATAATTAAAAAATATATATTAAAAATTACAAAATCACAAAGATCATAAAAATAATCTAAATCACTTCCTAAACACTTAGGAAAAATTAGAGTATTTTTCTTGAATTCAAAAATAAAGATATCAAATTTTGAACCTTAAATTAATTTTTTAAGGTTTAAAAATGGAATTTTCACAAAATAATTCTAAAAAATCAAATAAAAAATAAAAAAATACAAAATAAATTTCTCTGGGTTCTCTAACCTGAGAGAGATTTTCCAAAAATAAAAATCTATTTTTCAACACTTAAAATATTTTATTTTTATTAAAGTCCCCAAAACTTCAATTAATTTTAATAAATCACAGAAAATTCAAAAAAATTATAAAATTTTGGCCAAATGACTTTCTGATTTAGGGCTAGCTTACATAAAAATTTCAAGTGATTAGGAATTATCCTGATCATCTTTTGGATTTTTCTTTGAAGATGCATATTTTTGCATGAAAATAATTGTATAAATCAAATTAAATTTTAAAACTCTACATTTTCTCGTCTGATGTCATAATTGACTTATCAGTAAGGTTACATAAAAATTTCAAAGTCATTTGACTTAAATTGGACAAATTATGAAAGTTTGGACCCTTAGGGGCAAAATTGTAATTTTGGATATTTTGGCCTTAATGAACATTTAGGCTTAATCAAAATG
>JXCR01141111.1:34865-65461 GCA_002079205.1 Phalaenopsis hybrid cultivar
CTTTTTGGATGAATATTCTGGGTACCAACAAGTACCTATTGCTTTCGAGGATCAAGAAATGCCGACATTTACCAGTCCTTATGGGACTTTTGCTTTTATAAGAATGCCTTTCAATTTATGCAACACACCTGCAACTTTTCAAAGGTGTATGATGTCTATTTTCTTCGACTTATTTAAGAAAGGAATAGAAGTTTTTTATGGATGACTTGTCATTTTTTGGAACCTCTTTTGATTCATGTTTAAATTATTTAGCAAAGGTTCTAAAATGCTGTGAAGAAACATATTTTGATCTGAATTGGAAATAAATGTCAATTTATGGTTGTAGGGCAAATTATATTAATACATAATAGTTCTGAAAATGGCATGGAAATAAATCCAACAAAAAATCAAGTTATTGCTTAATTACAACCTCATACTACAGTAAAAGGAGTAAGAAGTATTCTGGGAAATGCTGAGTTTTACCATAGGTACATTAAAAACTTTTCAAAAATTGCTAAGCCTCTATGCCATCATTTAGAAAAAAAGATATGAATTTTGATTTTGATGATAA
Organism: Phalaenopsis hybrid cultivar; assembly: GCA_002079205.1. Lineage (NCBI taxonomy): Eukaryota > Viridiplantae > Streptophyta > Magnoliopsida > Asparagales > Orchidaceae > Phalaenopsis > Phalaenopsis hybrid cultivar. The sequence continues at coordinate 35,416 of JXCR01141111.1, forward strand.
ATGCCTAAACACCTTCAATTTTTGAAAGGAAAAAATTAATTACTGCATCCATCAATGTTTCACCTAACAATGAGAAATCCTTTGAGTTAATGTGTGATGCAAGTGATTATGCTATTGGGACTTTTTTAGGATAAAAATATGATAAAATATNTAAAGGAAAAAATTAATTACTGCATCCATCAATGTTTCACCTAACAATGAGAAACCCTTTGAGTTAATGTGTGATGCAAGTGATTATGCTATTGGGACTTTTTTAGGATAAAAATATGATAAAATATTTAAAGTTATATATTATGCCAATAAAACACTTAATAAAGCTCAAAATAATTACACAATATTTGAAAAAGAGTTATTGACAATAATAAATGCTTTTAATAAATTTAAACCATATCTTATCTGAGTCAGATGCATTGTTCATACTGATCATTCCGCTATTANTTAATTACACAATAATTGAAAAAGAGTTATTGACAATAATATATGCTTTTAATAAATTTAAACCATATCTTATCTGAGTCAGATGCATTGTTCATACTGATCATTCCGCTATTAAATATCTTATATCAAAGAAGGATATGAAACCAAGATTAATTAGATGAGTCCTTTTGATAGAGTTTGATTTTCAGGTAGTAAATAGGAAAGACACTGATAATCAAACTACTGATTATTTATCGAAACTTGAACAAGAAAATAATGAAAACATTGATGATGACATAAATGAAAATTTTCTTGATGAAAAACTATATGATGTTGCTGAGTGGCATATACCATGGTATACAGATATAATTAACTACTTAGTTAGTGACATCTACCATATGGACTAACAAACTACCAGAACAAAAAGTTCATTCATCATGCAAGATTTTACTTTCAGAATGACCCTTATTTATATAAAAAATGTTAAGACTCAGCTATTCGAAGATGTGTACCAATTATAGAAACCCNTTGATAATCAAACTACTGATTATTTGTCAAAACTTGAACAAAAAATAATGAAAACATTGATGATGACATAAATGAAAATTTTCTTGATGAAAAACTATATGCTGTTGCTGAGTGGCATATACCATGGTATGCAGATATAATTAACTACTTAGTTAGTGACATCTTACCATATGGACTAAGAAACTACCAGAACAAAAAGTTCATTCATCATGCAAGATTTTACTTTTAGAATGACCCTTATTTATATAAAAAATGTTAAGACTCAGCTATTCGAAGATGTGTACCAATTATAGAAACCCCAGGAAATTATTCAAAAATGTCATAAATCTGATTTTGGCGGGCATTTTGGAGTGGATAAGACTGCATTTAAAATTTTACACTCGAGATTTTATTAGCTTACATTGTTTAGAGATGTTAATACTTATGTGAAAGCTTGTGATCAATGATAGAGAGTAGGCAATATTTCTAAAGAGATGAAATGCCTCTAAATTTTACTTTGGAATTTAAAATATTTGTTGTATGGGGTTTGGATTTTATGGGACCATTTGTACCATTTTCAGGAAAAGTATACTTCTTATTAGTAGTGAATTATGTGTCTAAATAGATTGAAGCAGTTGCTTTACCCCATTGTGATGCTCTGAGTGTTCCAAAATTTTTAAATAAAAATATTTTTACCAGATTTTGAAAGCCAAGAGTGATCGTTACTGATGGGGGAAATCACTTTAAGAATTTTAGAATTAGCACATTATTGAAAAAATATGAAATTAAACATCAAATTTCCACAGGTTATCACCATCCGATCAGTGGTTTAGCAGAAGTATCTANGGAAAGCCAAGAGTGATCGTTACTGATGGGGGAAATCACTTTAAGAATTTTAGAATTAACACATTATTGGAAAAATATGAAATTAAACATCAAATTTCCACAGGTTATCACCATCCGATCAGTGGTTTAGCAGAAGTATCTAATCATGAAATTGAAAGAATTTTGGAAAAAATTGTAAGTCCTAATAGAGCGGATTGGTCTGCTAGGCTTGATTCTGCATTATGGGCTTATAAGACTGCTTATAACACTCCTATAGGAATGTAACCATATAGGCTCATATTTGGAAAAACTTATCACTTACATATTGAGTTAGAACATAAAGATTTTTAAGCTATAAAGGAATTTAGTTAAAATTTAAAGGATGCTGGTTAGAATCNGAAGAATTTTGGAAAAAAATTGTAAGTCCTAATAGAGCGGATTGGTCTGCTAGACTTGATTTTGCATTATGGGCTTATAAGACTGCTTATAACACTCCTATAGGAATGTAACAATATAGGCTCATATTTGGAAAAACTTATCACTTACATGTTGAGTTAGAACATAAAGATTTTTAAGCTATAAAGGAATTTAGTTAAAATTTAAAGGATGCTGGTTAGAATCGATTGTTGCAATTAAATGAGCTCAAGAAAATTATGAATGAATCTTATGAAAATGCTAGAATTTATAAAGAAAAGATGAAATATTGGCATGATCAAAAGATTTTAAGAAAAGATTTTGAGAATGTATAAGAGGTTTTGTTATACAATACTCGATTGAAATTATTTTCTAGAAAACTTAAGTCCGGGTGGATGGGGCCATTTATTGTGATAAAATTTTATCCTTTTGACACTCTAGATATTAAAGATATGAAAATTGAACACATAATTAAAGTAAACAAACATAGATTGAAAACATGTCTTTGTGAAAACAGGCCTTCTCATAAAGANCAGAAAACTTAAGTCCAGGTGGATGGGGCCATTTATTGTGATAAAATTTTATCCTTTTAACACTCTAGATATTAAAGATATGAAAACTGAACACATAATTAAAGTAAACAAACATAGATTGAAAACATGTCTTTGTGAAAACAGGCCTTCTCATAAAGAAATCTTCATGTTGGGTTAGTTCGAGTAAAACTTTTGGATACGTCGGGCTGACGATGTTAAATCAAGCGCTTGGTGGGAGGCAACCCACAATATTTTTTTGTGGATTAATTTATGTTTGTTAGAGCTGTAGTACCGATTCTTACTAAAGTTAAAGAGACATATAAAAGAATATTTGATGATTTAAACAAGATTAGAACTTGAAAATTTTGATGTTAGGCAAAACAGTGCTTACTAAGGCACTGATTCCTAAGCGCCAGTTCTTAGTAAGATTAGTACACAGGTGCTAGAATCCGGCGCCTAGGCGCCATAGTTTCTGGACGTGGGAAAAAAAACCCATTGTAATTTTTACCCATTTCTTTCTATTTGAATTGCCCTATCTTCATCCCCAATCATCCAAATTTAAAAAATTAGGCCTGANGATTTATGTTTGTTAGAGCTGTAGTACCAATTCTTACTAAAGTTAAAGAGACATATAAAGAAATATTTGATGATTTAAACATGATTGGAACTTGAAAATTTTGATTTTAGGCAAAACAATGCTTACTAAGGCACTGATTCCTAAGCGCCAGTTCCTAGTAAGATTAGTACACAGGTGCTAGAATCCGACGCCTAGGCGCCATAGTTTCTGGACGTGGGAAAAAAAACACATTGTAATTCTTACCCATTTCTTTCTATTTGAATTGCCCTATCTTCATCCCCAATCATCCAAATTTAAAAAATTAGGCCTGANGTAGAACTAAAATTAGAACAAAAGTGTATAATACAGAACCTAAAAATCTTCATAGATCAGTTCAAAAGATAACATACAATGCCCACACTCTCGTGAGTATCAAAAGAAATAAAAAAAAAAAAACAATTGTCAGATCCTGAAAAAAAAACAACAAAAAAATGTGCAGTCAAAAATAAATGTATAGTGTACAAAAAAAAGAAGACTTGGTGGATCAGCTGTCATAGATAGCATCTGGGACTGACTCCCTCAAAGCAGCCATCTCAGCCACACCCTTAGCGTCATTAACCCCAAATTAAAAGAGAATGTCTATACTAAGCAAAATATGCTTTAAAGATGATTTCTAGCATGCACTACTACTGTTATTCTTAAAAATTAAAGCATTAAAGCATATAATTTATGTTCAAAAGTGGCATTTTTAGCCATTCAAGTATCTACCTTCTTTTGACAAAGATTAGAAATAAAAAATAGATAACTTGCTAAATTTGTTTAAAGGGATCATGGATTTATTTCCACCTAAATTCCAAATATATAAAGAGCCAATGAGCATAACAAATTATAAAATAGTTACACCTATTTCTAACTTTAGTCTAATTACTCCTTGTTGCAAATATACATGGAATTGATGTTAGCCTTTAACTACAAGTAGTGGAAGATATAGGAAAGAATCTTTAATTTCACTTGAAGAAAAATAAATTTCAGAAGTTGTATTTAAACAAAAGGCCCAATTTTGTTAGCTCAGAATCATTCTCCATTAAGTGATTAAAGGAAATTTACATGTGTTTCACACAATTCTTAAGTATTCACTAAAATCACACCAACTTTACTTATATGGTAAGGATTGCAGTTGAAACAAATCAGAAAAGACAAATTTCAAGGATCGTAGGGGAAAGGAATCAGAAAGGAAAATCAAAATGCTAGGCTCGCGTGAAGGAAGGAGAGGGATGTCGGTATACCTTGAGCCGATCCTAGAAGGGAGAACCAAGTGAGTAGAGGAGTAGAGGAGATCGATTCTCTTGACAAGGGTTAGCTGAGGGAGATCTGCGAGGCGAGGCAAGGGATCTGCGAGTCTCTCTGTGAAGGAGCAAAGGAGATCGAGGGAGATCTAAGATTCTCCTTTCTGCGAGCTGAGCGAGGTGGCAATTCTCCCGATCGAGGGAGATCTGTAATGATTCTCCTAGAGCGAGTCGAAAGATTTTCGAGGCAAGGCAACAATTCTCCAAGGGAGGGAGAAAGAGATCTGCGGGGTAGCATAGGAATTCTTTCCCTAATTACAAAACTCATACACAGGATGCGACGAATATCCGACTTGCAAATATACAAAGAAAATCACGATAATAAAACACCGAGGCACAAAAAATTTAGAGCGATCGCAAGGCGATGTTCTGAAAACACTGCCACACCCTATAAGCTGCCCCAAATGAGCCNGAGTGAGCAGAGGAGTAGAGGAGATCAATTCTCTTAACAAGGGTTAGCTGAGGGAGATCTGCGAGGCGAGGCAAGGGATCTGCGAGTCTCTCTGTGAAGGAGTAAAGGAGATCGAGGGAGATCTATGATTCTCCTTTCTGCGAGCTGAGCGAGGTGGAAATTCTCCCGATCGAAGGAGATCTGTAATGATTCTCCTAGAGCGAGTCGAAAGATTTTCGAGGCAAGGCAACAATTCTCCAAGGGAGGGAGAGGGATATCTGCGGGGTAGCATAGGAATTCTTTCCCTAATTACAAAACTCATACGCAGGATACGACGAATATCCGACTTGCAAATATACGAAGAAAATCACGATAATAAAACACCGAGGCACCAAAAATTTAGAGCGATCGCAAGGCGATGTTCTGAAAACACTGCCACACCCTATAAGCTGCCCCAAATGAGCCCTGAGAATTAAGTGGGACAAATTGTTAACGCACTTAGCAATAAACCCCATGGAACACTTCCTAATAATGTTGAGATAAATCCAAAAGAGAAAAGTAAAAAATAAGAACAAGTTAAAGCTGTCCAACTTAGGAGTTGTAAGGAATTAAATTTTAGAGTTCAAAAATAAATTGAAGTTGAGAGAGAAATTGAAGAAACTAAAAAANCAAAAGTAAAAAACAAGAACAAGTTAAAGCTGTCCAACTTAGAAGTTGTAAGGAATTAAATTTTAGAGTTCAAAAATAAATTGAAGTTGAGAGAGAAATTGAAGAAACTAAAAAACCTGAGGAAGCTATTTCTAAGGAAGTAGAAACACCCGTTTCTCTAACTAAAATTAATTTAAAAAGACTACCAACTCTTTTTCCTCAAAGATTTAGACACTAAAAGTTGGATCAACAATTTTTAAAATTTTATTAGATATTAATAAAGATTACAATCAACATTCCTTTTGTAGAAGCTTTAGAACAAATGCTTAGTTATGCCAAATTTATGAAAGAAGTTTTAAACAAANACTTGAGGAAGCTATTTCTAAGGAAGTAGAAACACCCGTTTCTCCAACTAAAATTAATTTAAAAAAGACTACCAACTCTTTTTCCTCAAAGATTTAGACAGTAAAAGTTGGATCAACAATTTTTAAGATTTTATTAGATATTAATAAAGATTACAATTAACATTCCTTTTGTAGAAGCTTTAGAACAAATGCTTAGTTATGCCAAATTTATGAAAGAAGTTTTAAACAAAAAAAGGAAGTTTGAATATTAGGAGACTGTTGCACTTAATGAAGAATGTTGTGCAATAATTTAGAAAAAGCTTCCTCAAAAGCTTAAAAAATTTATGGAAAAGCCTTATGTGATTTAGGATTAAGCATTAATCACATGCTATTATCTATCTTTAGAAGGTAAGACATAAGAGAGATTTCTCCCACTATTATAACCTTTCAGTTAGCTGATTAGTTTATTACTTATCATAAAGGGGTTATAGAAGAAGTACTTATTAAGGTGGATAAATTTATCTTCCTCGTTGATTTCATTATGATGGACATGGAAGAAGATAAAAAAAATCCTATTATTTTGGGGAGTCTTATCCTTGAAACCGGATGTGAAATGATAAATGTGTAAAAAGAAGAACTAACCATGAGATTTAATGACCGAGANACGCCGTCGATCACCGCTAACCTCTGTCAACTACCGCCGACAGTCATCAACTGTTGTTAGCCACCGCTGACCTCCGTCAACCACCGCTTACTAGATGTCATCAGTCGACGTTGTAACGTGGAAAGCTAGTAACTCTTTCCCGTCTATGGGACAAGGGACATATGTAATCATCAACTTATAGTGGATTTTTTCAATTGGGTCAGGCCCCGTGGTTTTTCCCTTTTACGGGTTTTCCACGTAAAAACTTCTGGTGTGATTCACACTCGATTCATTTTAATCTGAGTGTGTGCTGAATTCTCGTGCAGTGCAACGCTAAGACGATAATTCATCACTCTACCGCCATGAATTTTCTAGCATGCATTATATATATATATATATATATATATATATATATATATATATATATATATATATATATATATATATNCTTTTGTTTTTTGTTTTTGTTTTCTGTTTTTGTTGTCGCTTTTACTTTAAAAATATGTTTGTTTAGTGCATTTGTTTAATGTTTTTATTATTTATTTTCAAAAACAAATTAACATGTTTTTAAAAATACTCTAAACATCTAAAAATTATTTTGTGATTTTAAAAACAACTAAACATGTTATGACATATAAAAAATGTTCTATTTTAAGTAATAGCATAAAATAATAATAATAATAAAAAAGCAAAAATAAAAAATGATCCTAAAAGGCCCCTAAGTTTAAGTACTATTGATTCTCACTTGAGTTATNGATTTAGGGTTTAGGCCTATTATTGATTGGACCTAAAAGGTTGGTTGGATCCAATTTAGACTGGAGCTAGTGTTGAGGTTATGTCTAATTTGGATTAGTCCTAAGGTTTATGAGTCAAGTCTAAGTTAAACTAGACTTAGGGTTGAGTTTTAAATCAAATGTGGATTACACTTAAAAAAGTTTAGGTATAGAACTACTATGAACTTAGGTTTAACCTTAATTAGGGAAAGTCCATGTATGAATCTATTGGGTCTAGACTTGAATTAATTTCCATTTTTATTTTTCAATATCTGCATTTTTATAATTATTTTTCAAAATAATTATAAATTTGATAGGAAATCGATCATTTTAATTTTAAGGATGGCCCCTGACTTTTGAAAAATTAGGAAATGTTCCCAAGGGTGTGGGAAACAATCCCTGTTCTACACAAAGTTTTAAATTTTTAAAATCATTAGGCATTTTTTGGATTTATTTAAATAGGAAATTCAGATTTTCCTACTTACCCACGTGACAGCTGTGTAATCCTCGATGTTGTTGAAAGCCCATGTGGCCCGCCCTGATTCGTTGAGCTTTCCACGTCGTTGTCGCACTGTTTCACATTTCAGTACTCCGCCCCTTCACTGTGTGATGGTTTGACGTGATCTGTGTCGTATGTTTCCAATACACAAAAAGGGACTACCTCAGCTCGTCATCCCCATGAGATAATGAACCAAGAATCTTTCATGATCAAAGCTTAGGATCTATCTCACTTCTCAACCAAATCACTCGAGGTTTGTTACTATAGATTCATTTAAAATAGAAAAACACATATATAAGGTTTGATGAGCATAGTGTATTCATTTTCTTACACAAAAGGCCAAACCTAAGACAAAGTTTAGGTATTTTGTTCTGTATCATGTCCCAAGATGTGTAACCTCAATTGAACTTGATAGAGATGACCGCCTTGACACCACGAAGCTCCTTCTTATCTCAATTTGATTTGAAACTGGCCCTAGCGATAAGCTAGACTACATGGTGGCATGGGTTGGTGTTGGGATGGATTAGAGACCTCAAGAAAACTTAATTTTGANACATCCATAGCGATTATATTTTACCTCACATACTTCTTCGCTGGTGAGATCATTTCTTTACTTTTCTCTCTTTCTCCTCTTGCTTTTAGAGATGCCTCCTGCTTGTCGTTCGTTTGTTGATGTTGTTTTGGATGGGGGGTGGCTCTTCGACCACTCCTACCACTGGAATGTTTCTGCAAGGATTTCACGGTACTCTCATAGTTGGAGGAGATAATACTTCCATTAGGAAGTTAGAAAAGAAGAATGGAAAACATGCTTTGTTTGTGACAAAGGATGAAACTACGACTCTTGCAACTTCTTGCTGTATGGCTCTTGTTGGTAAATTTACTTATGGCATTCCTAAAGTTGAGTTAATCTGGAGAGAATTCAAAATGTTAAAATTAAAAGGTTGGTGGAAGGTTGGTACCATAGATGGTAGACATCTTTTACACAACTTGCAAATGATGAGGATTATTAACGTCTCTTTGTGAAAAAATTCATACGGATAGAAAACAGTGTGATGAAGTTTCGAAAATGGGCTGTTAATTTTGACCCTAAAATTGAATTGCCTATAATACCAATTTGGATTCGTTTTTCGTGGCTTAAACTACATCTTTTTAATCATGAGATACTCTTTTCACTTGTGGTTGCTTACGGCAAGCCTTTGAAAATGGATAGCGCTACTTATACGCTATCGAAATCATCTAAAGCTTGTATTCTTGTTAAACGAGACATAACACAACCATTTTGCAATGAAATTTGGATAGAAGCGCAACACCAAGGGTATTGGCAACCTGTTGAAATTGAAAGACACTCACCTTACTGCACTCACTGTTCTATGTTCGGTCATCAAACAACATCTTGCTTTAAATTGAATCCTCAACTCAAAAACTCCCATCATGCTCCACATACTACCTCACCCGAAAACAATAAACCTATTGAGCATCAAGATATCCCATCTACTGCTGATAATGTGGTTGATTGAGTTGTGAATCATCCTTTGCGCACTGTTACATCTAACTTAGATACTTTAGGCAATGAGGCATTACACACATGCACAGATGTTATCGCTCAACAACTGAATACTTATGATGGCACTGATTTGGCCAAAGATTTTAATGAGCTAAACGTTAATGTGGACACTATGGAACCTGTGGAAACAACCTTACTAGTAGCTCCTAATATTCCTGATAACATCCCACATAATTAAGGAGATTTTATTCCCTCTAGCTCCACCGCTTACACTACTATAGTTGGAGCTCCTCCTGTTACTATTGATAATATTACTTCTTTATCTAAGGCGGCCAAAAATTTAGGAAATGAGTGGCAGGTTCAAAAACATTCAAGGAAAAAGTTAAACGAAACAATGAGCTTTCTAGTCTTAATGCTAGCAACATTATTCAGGAAGGCATTTATAATTATGATGGAGAACAGTTAGTCAGCCCTACTAGACCTTCTAGAAGGGATGACTCATATCATTATGTTTAAAATTATGGTTTGGAATATTAGGGGAGCGGCGTACCCTAACTCCCTTAATAGGCTCAAACATCTTTGTAGGGTCCATAAATTTCTCATTTTTGTTATTTTGGAACCTATGGTTCATGTTAATAAAAGTAGAATTTTTAACAAATTCAAGGGATACCATTCTTACCGCAACATCAATAACAAAATTTGGTCACTCTTTCCATTATTGAAGATTTTCAAGGATGGGCTACTTTTGTATATGCTAGTTCTCAGTTGCATGATAAATCTTTGCTCTGGCAAAAAATTGAGCTTATGGGAGGCCTTATTAATGAGAATTGGTTTGTTTGTGGCAAATTTAAAATGATTATGAAACCTATGGAGAGAAAAGAAGGTGGTAGAGTTGATCCTGCTCTTATTAACAGGTTCTCTAATTCTATTTCTAATGCAGGCCTTTTTGAATTGGGTTACACTGGCTCTCCTTATACATGGATGAGAGGTTTTCTTTATCAAAGATTGGATCTGTATTTGGCTAATTCTGCTTTTTTAAGCCACTTTCCTATTGTGCGGGTTCAACACTTGAGCTATGCTACATCTGATCGTAATCTGATTTTGCTTACATTGGCCTTTACTGTTAAACCGATCATATCTCACTTCAAGCTTCTTCTCACGATACTTATTTGACTTTGGTGAATCAGGAATGGAGGTATGAAGGAGCTGGGACTCCTCGGTTTGTTCTGTGATAATTGCATAAAAAGATGGTTGCTCATTTTATTAAATGGAATTACCAAATTTTTGATAATGTTCATAAACAAGTGCAGGATGCTCAGAGCGTTGTTGATTCTTTGGAAGCTCAACTAGTTGTTTCTCTTGCTTTGATGGACACTGTTGCACAGTCTCATATTTTGTTAATGGATGCTATTGCTTTAGAAGAAAATCTTCTTCAACAGAAGACTAATGATATTTCCTTTGCTGCGGGGGATAGAAACACTAAATACTTTCATGCCACCCTTAAACACAGAAGAAACATTAATAGTATTTTAAAAATTAAAAAGGGGGATGGGAGCATTTTAACTAGCATGGAAGAGATTGGTGCTAGTGTTGTTACCTATTTTACTGAGCGTTTTCAAACCTCTACTCAAGTTATGCCTGTTGACTCCACTCACATTGTGGATGATTATAATTACATTAATAATCTTGATTTAACTCATCCTTCTGATGAACGGGAAATCCTTGATGCTTTCAAGTCTATTTGCCCCAACAAAGCTCCTGGTCCGGATGGTTTCTCTTCTACTTTCTACACTCATTCATGGGAGGTTATTAAGAAGGAGGTTGTTCTTGCTATACAAAGTTTCTTCCTTGGCAATAATCCTGGTAAATATTTCACCTCTGCTTTGACTGTGCTCATTCCTAAAGGTAATGATAAGATTTCCTGGGACAACTTTTGTCCTATATCTCTCACCACTAAGATGTCTAAGGCTATGAGTAAAATTATAGTTAACAAATTGCAACCTCACCTCTCTCACATCATTGCTGCTGAGCAGTCTGCTTTCATTAAGAGTAGGGATATTACTGATAATTTCCTTTTAGCACAGGAGATAATTGAAGATCTGGATAAGAAGTGCAGGGGGGGAAACATGTTCCTTAAATTGGACATTAGGAAAGCTTTTGATACTATTAGCTGGGATTTTATTATTAATATTTTGTAGACCAAAGGCTTCCAACAGGATTTCTGCTTATTCATTAAGAGGTGGCTTTCTAATAATAGTTATAGTGTGATGGTTAATGGTAAATCACATGGTTTCTTTTCTGCTAACAGGGGCATTAAATAAGGAGATCCTCTCTCTCCCACAATTTTCATTATTGCATTTGATTACCTTTCTAGGCTCATCAATAAGCTACATCACGAGCATTCTTATATTCAATTCTCTCATAAATCTAAGATTGTGACGAGTTATGTAGCTTATGCTGATGATGCTATCTTGTGTTTAAATGCTAGCAAACGTGAAATTAAAGCTACCATGTCTTTGTTAAAGGATTTTCAAAACATATCTCATATGATGTTTAACTTGGCCAAGTGCTCTATTTATTTTGGCAAAGGTGTCCCTTCTAACACTCATGTCTGGGCTTCCAATTATACTGGTTGTAAAATTTCTAAGCTTCTTATTAAGTATCTTGGGGTATACATTCTTAGAGGCAGATGTAAGCAAACTCAGATGGATGAAGTGATTGATAAAGTTAAACTCAAGATTAATGACTGTAAAAATACTTTTCTTTCAAATGATGGTAGGCTCACTTTATTGAGAAGTGTCCTATGTACACTTCCTCTCCACACTATGCAAGTTCTTAAAACAAAGAAAAGCACTCAAGAGACTCTTGAAACTATTTTCAACAAATTAATTTGGAAGGGCTCTAGATCCTCTAAGATTTGGACGAATTAGCAGTACAAAAGCAAGCCTCCTTATGCTGGTGGGCTTGGGTTTAAAACTCTGCAATAAACTATTGATATTAACTTGTGTAAAATTTGGTTCAAATTTCGTTTGGGGGAGTCATTATGGGCTCAATTTATGTTTCATAAATATTGAAAAAATTTGCATCCTTCTACGGTCAAATGAAGAGCGGGGGATTCTAAGCTTTGGAAGGCTATTACTTATGCTCGGGATGTGGCTTCACATTTTATTTTTTTGGACATTGGGGATAGTTGCATTTCTTTCTAGAATTATGAATGGGGGATTTCCTTGCATTCTACTTTGCCAACCTCAGGATATGATTCTAATATGTTTGTCTCTGATTATTGGATTGATGGTGTTTGGAATTTAGCTAAGCTGAATTCATTAATTGGTGATTTAGCTCCTGCCATTGCTACTACACCTATTGGAGCTCAAGATAAGGATGTTCCTCTTTAGAAGCATCAAAACAGATCCTCTGTCACTAAGCTGCTTTACTCGAAATTGCACTCTTTTACTCCTTGGAAATGACATGTTTACACTTGGCATAAATATATATCTCCCTCTATCTCAATTTTCCTTTGGAGATATTTTCATAACTTTCTCCCTCTTGATGATATTCTTAAACTGAAAGGGTTGAAACTTGCTTCTTTTTGTTATAACTGTAAACAAAATGTTGAATCTGCAAACCATTTGTTTTTTTTATTTCCCCTTTGCTAAAGAGGTTTGACAACGTATTGGATGCTACTTTGGTATCAATTGGCCCTTACATTTGACATTCAAAACTGTCATTGGGATTTGTAAGGACTTTGATCCTTTTTTTAACAAGCTCTTTTTATCTCCTATTATCGTGCTATGGTTCAACTGGATGGCTAGAAATAGTCAGAAGTATGAAACTCCTTGCCACACTCCTTCTACCATCTCTATTTTAGCTGTGGCTCATTTTCACAAGACTTGGAAGTTGTTTAATGGTAAGGCTTCCTCTCCTACTATGGGTAAGGGTAGGAAACTCATTTTGATTAAATGGAAACCAACCCCCCATGGCAAGATTAAAGTTAATATTGATGGTAGCTACTAGTCTACTTATAATGGAATGGGGGGTCTGATTCGAGATGAATATGGTAAATGTATAGCTTATTTTGCCTCCCCTTGTATTGTCACTTCATCTCTGGAGGCAGAGACTTGTGCAGTGCTTGCTGCACTACAGACTGCTGCTTCTCTGAATTTAAATGATATTGTTCTGAAAACTGATTCTGAAACACTATTTTATATGCTCACGGCCAAGCTCAAACCATCTTGATATCTTATTTCTTTGTTGAGAAGGATTTGGCATTATATTGAGATGCATAACCTTAATTTTCAATACTCTTTCATCTATAGAGAGGGAAATTCCTTTGCAAATTGGCTGGCTAAATTGAGAGTGCACAGTGCTATTGTTGGGGATAATCCTACCCCTTCATTGCACACTTTCATACAAATTGAAGTATTGGAAGCCCCTTATGTTAGATTTTAATTATGCTTGCCTTCTTATACAAAGTGTCATATCTTGATTTTTTCTGGACTGGGTATTTTTCTATTCCTTTTGGAAGGATGATGGATGGTTGTTTTGGTCCAGGTTGTGTTTGTTGGACACTGGTTTGAATCTGGTTTTGATTGCCTGAGATTTCTTTCTTTCTTCTTTTTGGTCAGGATATTAGTCGTGCTGCAGACACTTATATATTTACTTTTCTTATTTGTTACTGCTTCGGGATTTCTGTTTCATTATTTGGATCTTACGGCTTGGATTTGCTCTCTGTCATATGGAAGGATGCTGGAAGGTTACTTTGGCCAAGTTTGTGTTTCCTGGACACTTTTTTGTATTTGGCTATGCTTGGTGGGGTTCTCTATTTTTGTAATGCTACTAATGAAGCTTTTGACACTGATATCACTTGGATTTACTTGATGCCAATGTTGGTTTCAAGAATTTGGACACACTCTCCAATTTTCTTAAACTGTTTTTTAGGGGGTTTGGGAGATTACACTTTGCTAGCTCGAGATGCTTATGCTGACTTACACTCATTTCTTTCTATTCTCATGCTGCCTCCACTGGTTTCAAGCGTTTAGCATGTTGCAATCTAATTATGTCTTGGCCGAGAGATATTTAGCTGTTTGCAGGTTTGGACAACTTTTGGTGTGGTTCTCACTAGACATAGCAGCCTCTACTTCGGTTTTGCTCTTCTCAACTGTTGTGACATGGGTTTTGGTGTAAATGTAATTTTTGGGTATACTTTTTCTTTTAGTATACATTTTGTAGGTTTACATGTATTTTCTTTTTATTTTGCGTGGAGTTGTATTGTGGATAGTGGAACCTCTAGGAACATGATGTATTCTATTTTGCTTTTAGATGGGGATCCACTAGCCCTCCCCAAGCTAACTGCTCTTTTAATATATATATATATATATATANAGAGATTGAAATAGATGGATGGTGATGCAACCATAAAATTTCAGTGAATTACTAGCATTAGGAACTTCTGATAATTAATAATAATAGAGCAGATCACAGATCAGTGACCGGCTACACATATATTAGCTTCTCTGCTCTGTTACAAAGTCTAGATGCATAATACTGCAATTATTTTTTGCCATTGAAGATAGAGCAAGAGAGAAATCGGACTTCTCAAATGATAGGTCGGGTAGCGTCTTCAGCCGTTCCAATTTGTCTCAGGNTGGAGATCACAGATCAGTGACCGGCTACACATATATTAGCTTCCCTGCTCTGTTACAAAGTCTAGATGCATAATACTGCAATTATTTTTTGCCATTGAAGATTGAGCAAGAGAGAAATCGGACTTCTCAAATGATAGGTCGGGTAGCGTCTTCAGCCGTTCCAATTTGTCTCAGTAGCTGTGAAACAAAGCTCATTTTAGAAAAATTCAAGCAGAGTTTATTGAAAAAAGCTAAAATAATACAAGTTATTACTACTCAACTTATACAAACATTTAGAATTTGACGGACCCCTCAACGCAAGTTTTGTTTAATTTTCTTGGCAGGAGGCTGCTTTCCCAGGATAAATCATATTAGCTTTAAGAGTATCTTTTTTATGTTCTTTTTGCTCTAAATGATTAAATTAGGCTTTGTCCATTTAGCAGACATTTTGACGCAGCAGCCAACACGTCATAATAAAGAAAATCTAATCATTTCTTTATGTTAGCCCCTTTAATAAACGAAAAGCATCACTTTTGAAAGAGGCTGTCTACAAGTCTACAAAATCAAATAAAATGGAAAGAGANAAGCAGAGTTTATTGACAAAAGCTAAATAAAATAATACAAGTTATTACTACTCAACTTATACAAACATTTTGAATTTGACGGACCCATCAACGCAAGTTTTGTTTAATTTTCTTCGCAGTAGGCTGCTTTCCCAGCACAAATCATATTAGCCTTATGAGTATCTTTTTTATGTTCTTTTTGCTCTAAATGATTAAATTAGGCTTTGTCCATTTAGCAAACATTTTGACACAGCAGCCAACAAGTCATAATAAAGAAAATCTAATCATTGCTTTATGTTAGCCCCCTTTAATAAACGAAAAGCATCACTTTTGAAAGAAGCTGTCTACAAGTCCACAAAATCAAATAAAATGGAAAAAGAAGTTAATTATGGTTGTTGATGGTCAAAACCTGAAAATAATCCTCCATCTTCTGTTTGAGGATAGCATGTTCCCTCTTCANTATAATAAACGAAAAGCATCACTTTTGAAAGAGGCTGTCTACAAGTCTACAAAATCAAATAAAATGGAAAGAGAAGTTAAATATGGTTGTTGAGGGTCAAAACCTGAAAATAATCGTCCATCTTCTGTTTGAGGATAGCATGTTCCCTCTTCATTTTCTGGAATGTCTTAAGGCACCTACATGCCATAGCTCTGTTATGTATATTTAAAACATGTATTGGAGAACGCTAAGGCAGCATAACACTCATGAACAATTTTAGAATGATTTTGATGATTACATACCCATCCAGGTTTTCTTTCTTGCAGTATTCCCTCAATAGTGTGCTTTCATTCTTCACCCTAAGAGCGCCGATGCTGACCAAATAAAATAAAATAAAATAGAAAATCTTTATCAGTTAGAATAGTTGATACCCACATGGAAGAATGTATGCTTATGCATATATAAATACCTTGAAATGCTTCCTCTAAACTGATGTATATGTGAATCCAGCTTCTGAAAATCTGGTGAATTTTTTTGCCTGCATCAGTATATTTATACAAGTATCACTAAGAATTACATGTATGGGTTGAGATACCAAATAAATAAGGCATTTCTTTGATTTTCTTTGATTCTTTCTTACAGAGCTTGCTCGATGTTGCTAAACAGCCTGGACGAGTCCTTGAAAAATAAAGTGACTACTTCCTCTACAAAATTGGGGCTAACATCATCCTGCAGATCTTCCAGCTGATAAAATTGCTCATCCAAGTATCCCTTCAATAACATAAATTTTCCATTAAACAAAGTTACATATCTTCAAATTTGCTAGTTATTTGATCAATATTTGGGGTCCTAGGCATCAATATTCGTCATGAATGCTGTTTTTTTTCGTATTCATACTGGAAAAAATTGTTGGTGAAACATTATTTATGATAAAAATAAATAAAAAACAAGTATTAATCAGTTTTTTCTTAATAAATATGATGAAGTAGACAACTTGTTTTGCTTTCTAGTTGCTGACAAACTAGAGCTTTAGTGGAGATATAAAAAACAAAACTACAAATGATAACTCCTTAATGCTGTAGCAAGGCGTTGCCTTCAACCGAATACCTTATGATTACTCATTTTGTTTCCAATCAATGTGCTACACATTCAAACATGATAGCACCTTAATTTGTTTTTTTCACTTTAAGGGAACTGTTAAGACAATGAAAGGTGCTCCATTGTAAAGTTCTTCTCATGTTAAAAAATTTGAACAATTAGAAGGAGAATTATCCCAAGTTAATTAAAAGTATATTACACTAAATAATAAACATAGCCACAAAAAATTAAAATTTCATTATGCTCATGGAAAAATATATTACACTCAAAGCATAAATTTTCATTATGCTAATTTCTAGGTTCTAAACATTAAAATGAAAGAAAAAGATTGGCAAGTTTCCTTGCAAAGTTATAAAAATCTTTAATACCAACCATCATTCAAATACAATATCAAATTAAATGTGTTACTTTCAACTTCAGAGCGTGAAGGTCAAATACTCATTGTTTAATAAGATAAATCCCATGGCAAACCTAATAATAAGTTGGGATGTTGTACAGAATATTGCTCCTTTATTTACCTCGGAAAATTCCTTACTGTTAAGCAACCATAATTAACATATTTTGTTGCCATAACATAGGCCTCTAAATTACATCTTGCAAATCTATTAGTGATTTATTTGAAGTGAATAGAGAAGGCCGACCTGATCAAAAAGGCACTTTTTCATCTGGGCAGCCTGACGCCTCAAGTCAGAGCAATCCATGCTTGTTTAAATGGAAGAGAAATATTATGATGAGATGGATACAAGGGTTTCACTTGTCTGGGACCTATTTATAGATGATGGAAATGAATTATGCAAATGGTGGTCTATGATGCAACATTTTGTATCTAATGAAAGGCAAAAACAAAATATAACTAAAGATTGAGTTTGTTTTGCAATGAATGAATCTTCTTGGCAGAGTAATGATGAGATATCTACCAATTCCTTGACGGAGACAAATATCCATACAGCTTTCCACACCCATATCTTTCTTGAAATTAGATTCTCTCAAATGGATGCCGCATGGGAATCTCTTAGCACAAATATCCAATTATCCAAACACAACACAGCCAACATTCAAGTAATCGTTAGTGTCAAATATTTTTAAGCATTTTATTATAATGGAAAGTAAGAATTCATGAAGTAAATATCAAATAATGGAGGCGATGAACATGATTATTGCTAAATGTGATACACAACATACTTATTTACAAAATTGTAAGTAATTGCATCAAATATATCAATAGTTGAAATAAAAAGTAAGAATAATAAATACATCATTTTAGTTTAATGGAGGCACATGGTTGCATATTGGGTTGGCTTCAAAGGATATTATTGAATGTGTACAAGCATTGTGATTCAATTTATAAAAGTCCTTCCTATGAAAGTTACAAAATATGGTCGATAAGAGCATGCATTGCTTGGTTAAAATTTAAAAAAAATCAAACCAAATAGAGCTTATTATGTTGGTTTGGTTTGCGTTTAAAATGAAATTTGATTTTTTTTTTATTTTAAAATTTTGAATATTCAATATTTTCTTTTCATTCTGTTTTAATATTCATTAAACCAAAGAAATTGAAAAGAAATAATAATATTAGGATTAAGAAATTAAATTCATTTGAAAAGAAAATAAATTGAGCACATGACATAATTACTTTAGTTTAATTTGATATTTGAAATTTAAGAAAATTTGAGACAAGATAAAAAAAAAATTTAATTTTAAAATAGAATTATAAGTGTTAATTATTTTAGTTTGAATTAGAGCTAGAAGTTAAATTTTGGTTTGTTCCAAACCCAACCATTTAAATCAAATTACATTTCGTTTTGCGATGGGTTTTTTTATTGTCTATCCATAATAGAACTTGGAAGATTTCTATCTAAATGATCATATGCGACATTTGAAAAGTACATTAATACCCCAAATATTAGAAATACTATCTTAGACTGGATCATATCACCCTAATGATAAAAATTTCCATAACTTAAGAGTCTACAGACCAAGCATTTTTCTCTTACTTTACGAGAGCAACATTAGGTTTATTTTTTTTTCTGGAATCTAATATCCCTGTGAGGGAAAACCCTCATAGTAACTTACATCTAAAAAAAATGGTGGCTTCTGAGATCACTCTTGATTAAATTTTTGAAGTACATCATGCATAATTATCGAAACGCTTCTCTGAGATGATTGATACTGACTCAAATTGATGGATTTGAGATTTGGAATGAAATTGTATGGTTTGAATAGGCTTGATTCACCTGAGATAAAAATTTGAGTTAGTTGTGTTTGATTTTATTTGAAGGTTTTATTTGAGTTGATTTGCTTGTTTTGATTGATTTAAATTTATTTTAGAAGTTATTTGTTTGGAATTTGTTTAAGTTTATGCATGTTATCTTTGCTTAAAACCATTTACTTAAATTCTGTGAAATTGATTATTATGTTGATTTTAGTTAAGTTTAGTAAGTTTGTTTTAGGTTTATCTCAAAGTTTATATTAAGATTATTAAAGTATATTTAATGATTATTAAGATTTATTTCAGGATTATTAAATTTATAAATTAAATCTATTTGTGTTTGTGTAAAGATTTACATTTTATTGATGTTTTTTAAAGTCATTTTAAAATTTATTAATGTTTGTTAAATTTAAGCATGTTAAAACTTGTTATGATTTTTATATTTCATTAAAGCTTATTTAAATTTATTAAGTTTGTTAATGTTTATTTGATTTGTTAAATCTTTTCTATGATATAGTAGAGTTTTTCTAAGTTATAGCTAATTAAAGTTTATGAGATTTAGTTAAAGTTTATTAAGATAAACTTGATTGGAATTTATCATATTTTATAAAGTTTTTTTTTAGGATTGAAATGATTTTGTGCATGAATTGAACTGAGTGAAATTGGAGGATTTGTATAGGCTTGATAAAGATTGATTTAACTTGAGCCGAGATACTTGAGTTTGTTGAAGTTTAATTCAATTTTAAGGTTTCTCTTAGGGTTTTCATTTAAGTTTGGTTCATTTATGTTTGTTATTAGATATTAGAAGACTTTTGTTGAGAGTGCCTTTTATGTTTTGTTTATATTTATGAAAAAATAAGGTTATTTAAGTTCCTTAAAGTTGATTTGTTATTACTGATTAAGGTATTAGGTTTGTTTCTAGTTTATTTTAAATTTTTTTGAAGATTATAAAAGTATATTTAAGAATTATTGAATTTGTTATTATGATTTCTTTGAGTTTATTTAAGGATTTAAGATTTGTTGTTATTTTTTAAATTTACTTAAAATTAATGAAAGTTTGTTGAATTTAATTTCAAAGTTTATTTAAACTTTTTAAGCTTTATCAAAATTTTGGTCAAAGTTTATTTAAATTTAGTTAAGTGTTTGTAAGTTCATTTAAGTTTACTATGATATTTTTTAAATTCATTAAGTCTATTCAGTTTTATTAATATTTATTTAAGTTTGTTAAAATTTATTAAAGTTTATTAAAGTTATAAGGTTTTTTGTTAATTTTTAATTAAGTTTGATTTATGAAGGTTTAAAATAGTCTTATTAAAATTCAATCAAGTTGTCGGCACTATTTTTGGTGTGGGGTTTGCCCGTAAGAAGCTGTCGGTCATCGGAATTGAAATCCCGTTGCCCGCTTCGGAAGGACATAAAAAAAAGTTGGGTTTTGAAAAAGATGAAGTCAAACTGAACCCGCTTCGGAAGGACGTTAAAAAAGTAGGGTTTTGAAAAAGATGAAGTCAAACTGACTCCATAATTTTCATAGTTTAAATGAAAGAGCACTTTANTTGAAATTAATTTCAAAGTTTATTTAAACTTTTCAAGCTTTATCAAAATTTTGGTCAAATTTTTTTTAAATTTAGTTAAGTGTTTGTAAGTTCATTTAACTTTACTATGATATTTTTTAAATTCATTTAGTTTGTTAAGTTTTATTAAGATTTATTTAAGTTTGTTAACATTTATTAAAGTTTATTAAAGTTATAAGGTTTTTTGTTAATTTTCAATTAAGTTTGATTTATTAAGGTTTAAAATAGTCTTATTAAAATTCAATCAGGTTCATTAAAATTGGTTGAAACTTGTTAAAGTGTATTATGATTTTGTTTACAATTGAAATTTGTTGAAGTTAATTAAAATTTATTAAAATTGATTTAGCTTTGAGGTTTTCATGTTTTTGAAACCATATGGTCTGGGCGAAACAATTTATCATTGAAAATAGGAATTTTGATATTGAACTTGAGTTTAAGGTTGAAGTTTTAGGTTTCATGTGTGAGGTTTAGATTTATCAAAATTGAAATTTAACTAAATTGAAATTGGGATGATTTAAGTTGAATTGATTTGGATTGGAATTTGAAGATTGAGTTTGAATTGAGTTCATTTAGAAATGGACAAAGGTTTAGTTAGAATTGATTTGAATTGAGTTTTGGAATTGATTTGAGATTGCCACTGATTGGAAGTTGAGTTGGGATTGAGTTTGAAATTGGAATTTTATATTGAATATGATTTTGAAATTAAGTTAAATTGAGCTACATTGGAATTTAATATTGGAAGTGATTTTTAAATTGAGTTGAATTTAGCTGAATTGGAATTGAGTTGCCTTAAATTGGAAATTAATTGAATTAGATTGAAAATGAGTTGGAGCCTAGAATAATGACTTGAAAATGGTAAGGGGTTTCAAGATTTAGGTGAAGTCATAACCTAAAATAACTCTTAAAAGGAGGCTAATAGGTAGGCTAACGTAAATTTTTGAAATAACGCCCTCGGTCAAGAAGATACCCATAGCTTTCCATCATCATGGGCACATTAAGATCCTTAGAGTTTTAACCAACAAAATAACAAGATGTCTCCCTTGTTTTCATAGCGATGAATTATGATAGACCTTCCAATTAAGTGGTTTGAAGTACTTTCACTAGTAACCATAGGTTACTTTCTCCTATGGTACCCTTACAATCTAACATGGTATGCCATTTATTTTACATATCATAGTCCTTAATTCAATATATCAGGTACTTAATAATCTAACCTAGACTTTTTGACTGGACTACTCTAAGATGTGTGTGGACATTAGTTCTCTTCTAGGTTGACTAACGTATAGTTCACAGTTTGGATCTGACCTTGGCTGTGGTTGTGAAAATTAGAGTTGGTCGATTTTAATTATTGTTGAGATTAATATTTAACTCATTTTTTATTTATTCCTAAGTTTGTCGGTTGTGGTGAAAATTAGATTAATTATAGTGGATTGAAGTTATAATTTTCCTAGGTTGTCAGTTGATGTTAGAAATCTAGGTTCTTCTAAAGTTTAGTTTTCACCGTAGGTAGTAGTTCTTTGTTCTTCTCCTAGGTTTTATACTTCATGTTTTGAGTTTAAGTATTATAATTAAGAAAATTTAAATCAAGCCTTTTAATTCTCTATTCTTCATATTTAAGAATCATCTATATGTTTATAAAAAATATTTTTATTTTTCATTCAAAAGGGTTTTTTTGAAAATATTTTATTACATGAAGAGTGTGATCAATATAGACTTACTTTTATATGAATTATATTCATTTGAAATTGCCCAAGACTTATATGCTAAAAAGCCAATGTTACGAAATCACATGTTTTTAGGGAGAAACAAGTTCATTTTGGAGACAATGATTATATAAGCCTTGGCTAGGCTAAGATATTAAAAGAGCCTTGCAAAACTTGTATCAGTCATTTAATTATTGTACTCAAGAAGAATCTTTGAAAGATCTCTTTAAATTTATTTTATTTTTATTTTAGTTTTAAAGTTAATATTGACATATTTTTTTTAATAAATTTTTTTAAAATTTTTTGTTTGATATAAATTTTGGATCATATTAAGGTTTAAAAAAGGTTTTAGTTTTGGAAAAGGTTTTATAAGAAGATTTATTAACAAAATTTACATTTTGAAGAGTTTATTAAAAGTTTTAGATTTCAAAATTTTTATTTGGAATTTTGACTTTGAAAAAGGTGTTAAGATTTTAAATTTTGAAAAAGGTGTTAAATTTTAACTTTTTGAAAACGATGTTAAGATTTTTAATTTTTAAAAAGGTGTTAGATTTTATTAAAAGTTTTAAATTTTCAGAAAGATTTGAATCTTATTAGAGGTTTAATTTTGACCTTTTATTAAAGGTTTAATTCTTAAGGTTTAATTTTTAAGCTTCAAGGATTTTAATTTTTATGATAGAGGGGTTTAAGGTTTAAATTTTATTAAAAAAACTTGATTTGTTAGGTTTAATATTTAAGGCTTAAAGAATTTAATTTTTTTAAAAAGATTTTAAGGTTTAAATTATATTAGAAGGAACATGCCCGTTGGTTAAGTACATCTTTGAGGATACCAAGAAAACTTTCAATAATAGGAAACATGTTTACAATTTTATGTTAACTAGTGAAATAGGTAAATATAAATAATTGCTATCTCAACCACGAGCACCTCAGTGCTTCCAAAGCCTTCATCAAGCTAAAAGGGAGATGGGGAATTTCTCATGTCGTTAAATGGATAGCGACCTGTCGGCAAACAAGGCCGAAGAAATATTTGGGTCATCTTAAATAGGAACATACCTATGCTTGGAAGCCTACTTGGTCATCAGGGTAGAGGGTGAATCACCGTATCACAAATAGGCGGTGGCCTATCAGTAATCAGGGCCTACGAGACAACACCAATGAAGTATCAAATGGAAGACTAGGATCAAAGGGGTTTACCAGTAAAGAGGTAAGAAAATTCCAATCGGATAGAGATATCTGGTTCAGGACTTCATGGATCTGTCAACTCAAGTTATTAAGAATCCAGGTTTACCTGGTGATGAAGGTTATCAAGCCAGCTCGACCTAAGAAGCCATGCTACTAACCTATGTGTTACATCATCTAAAAAATCTTAGTAGCCCTAAAGTCAAAATAAAGAGATATCTAATGCCCAATGACCCTATGCAAGTAGAATTCACAAAATTAGGACTTACACCGAACATGAAAGTGATAAGGATGTTGCTAGAGTGCAGAGAAAAGAGAGGCCAACAACAAAGAAAAAATCACCTCACAAAAGACTTATGCCCTATCTAAGTCGGGGAGTATTGAGCATTAAGGGTGTGGAATTGGGTGTTTTTTGGTGATCTAAACACTTAAATAGACAAGCTTGAAGAGGAGGGACTAGATACCTGTGATGCTCTGATACACGAGTAATTGGTTGGGGCTCATAAAAATTCGTTTTATGCTCTAAATGTAAGGAAGAATTCTTGAAGCAGAAGATGGGAAAGTTACAATTTTTGGAATGAGATAAGAATTCTCTTTTATTTCAAGCATGTATCAAAAGCAAAAGATGTATTAATATTATTGTAAGAAGTCAAAAAACTGTGGAAAACTAAACAGGAAGTGTTGACCTCAGTTTTGGGAGGACTCATCCCACCTGCTTATACATGACCCTAAAGTTGGGTTGTGTCTTCCTAGACCTCACAAGTGTAAACTCAAGCCCCCAATCCTTGGTTGAGTGGATTTAGGATTTTGATCAGACGAGAATCTAAATTAATCACCTGGGTTAGACATGCCTTAAGTGAACCTAATTTGACTACCTTGGGCTAGACATGCCCCAGGCCATGCAAAATCAATATGAATCTCTAAAGAGTTTCCTATATTCCCTAGGACACCCAAATCAACTAGAAACCTTAAGAACTTGCTTGTAAACCTTAGAAACCACTTTGACTCCCAAAAAACACTATGGGAGAGGGATCTATACAAATTGATCTCTGACCTCGCCAGGAGCCTCCCTAACCATACCAAACCCTAAAAATATAATCTCTTTTAACCCCAAACTTTGGTAGCACCATATGATAGTCAAATCCAATGGTTCAACCTTTATTTTGGTCAAATTTTGAACAATTGACCACCTCCCTATTCAATTTGGCTTCACTTAACTTGGTTATGACACCGCACGATGTAATGAGGTACCATAGGACCAATCTCTTTAATTCATTTTAATTAATTAATTAATTAATTAATTAAGGGGACTATTAAATTTAATTTAGCCTTGAGCATTGGGCTAAATCCAAACCAATTAAGACTAAACCAACTATGGGGTAAAAATTGGCATTATGGGGATTAATAGCAAGGCTATCCCTTTTGACCATGAGGTTATGCTTATTAACCTATGGTTAAGTCTAATTTAGTCCTGAACCGGATTTAGTCTTAACCCCACATAAACCTGATTCTATAGGTTCTTAATTGGACTTAACCTAATTATGCTTAAATCTAAGGTCTAATCAGGTCTAATCTAACCTTTAAGATAAACCAAAATTGAAACTAATCCTAAACTTTGGGTCTAACCCAAACTAGACTGAATCCCAACTTTAGGTTCAGCTCAAATTGAACTTAATCCTAAACTTTAGGTCTAGCTCAAACTAGATCCAATCTTAACTTTAAGTTTAACTCAAATTAAACCTAACCTTGAACTTTGGGTCTAACTCAAACTAGACCAAATCCAACTTTATGGTTCAGCTCAAATTGAAGCTAACTCCAAACTTTGGGTCTAAGCCAAACTAGACCCAATCCCAAAGTTAGGTCCAACTCAAATTGAGCCTAACCCTAAACCTTAGGTCTAACACAAACTAGACTTAATCCCAATTTAGATTAAACTCAAATTGAACCTAACCCTAAACTTTGTATTAAAATCAAACTAGACATAATCTCAGCTTTAGGTTCAACTTAAATTTAACTTAGCCTTAAACATTGGGTTTGACTCAAACTAGATCCAATCCCTACCTTAGGTCTAACCCAAATTGGACCTAACCAACTTTAGGTCTAACTACTATTAAACTTAAATCTTATATCTTAAGTCTAACCTAATTAGACCTAAGATAAATAGCGGTTCTAACTCACCTTATAGCCACATCAAACCCTAGGTTCAACATACTTTAAACATAAACCCTAAGTTTAACCTACATTAGACATATATCAATCCTCTTAGGTTCAACCTATATTGAACCTAAACCTTAAGTCTAACCTACATTAGACTTAGTCAACATTTTAGGTTCAACCTACATTGTTATGTTGATATTGTATAATTTTTTTTTCATCGAACCTAAACTGGTTTTGATCTTACTAAATTGTTTGTCTAACCAAGGTCATGTTCTCAGATAATGATCCACTACTAAGCAAAACATAACACAACCACCCACTATCTAACGCTACACTTTCAAGGATGCATATTGATCTCAGTGTTTCAAATAACATTATGAACTTAGAACACTTGGATGCCTGTAGGCTAACAACAGATAAAATGATGCTACGTAGCTTCAAAAAGCAAGGATAAAGAGTTGTAGGGTCAATCACATTACTATTAAAAACTCATAATTTGTTGACAATGATAAATTTTTTATGTCATAGACTTGGATACATCCTTTAAAGCTTTATTTGTTTGACCTTGGGTCCATGAATACAAGATCATCTCATTGTCATAGCAACAGTGAATCAAATATCTACATGAAGGACAAGAGTGTTAAATTAAAAGTGATCTACATCCATTCTCAATATATGAGATCAGCATACATGAAGATGCTACATACTATGCTCCACTGAAGAAGACAGTTTTCTCTAGGGATGTGGTAATCAATGCAAAAGAAACAGATAAAATAAGAAAATGAATGAAGAAAATAAAGAAGAGGAAAAGAAATTCAAGTAACAATATTCTAAAATACAACTAAAGGTTGGAAACTCCCACAAAACTCACATCTGAGGTCGAGGCAGAAGATGAGGACAGGGGAGAGAAAACCAAATGAGTTAAAGAAACCCTTAAAGATTAACATCAGCTTAGACTCCAGTTCTAAAAAAGAGAAAAAGAAAATGGAAACAATGATGGTTTCCCTAAAAGAGCCACAATTCAAAATATCCCTTGAGAACGAAGAAGAAAAGATATAATATGAGTCCATGTATTAAAAAAATCAACCACTATATACAGGTCTCAGTTGCCAAATTAGAAATTTTCAGTCACCGAAATGGGAATCCAGTCGCCCATTTTAATTTAATTTAATATATATATATATATATATNCATAGTTTAAATGAAAGAGCAATGTACTTCAAATCCTGTATCTATCCCGAAGGACAAACACAAGACTTGAGGATGAGGCTCGATCAAATAAATTAAGAAATATATGACATCCGTTTGGGCGAAACCTTTATATTTGTCGAAAAGTTCCCCTATTTTATATAAAGGATTAAATAGAGTTTATATTAAGTTGGGTTTAGACATGCTTCCTATAAGGGCAAGCCCCTATAGTTAATTACATCTTAAATGACCAAAGTCACTAGAAGACTCTCGATAAAAATCAGGAAATATTATCTTCAAGGAATTTCAAAGGGTAGGACTCTAGCTCTCGATAAAAATCAGGAAATATTATCTTCAAGGAGTTTCAAAGGGTAGGACTTTTCAATGATAAAAATCAGGAAATATTATCTTCAAGTAATTTCAAAGAGTAGGACTCTTCAACGAAATCAGGGTAAGCCCCTATAGTTAATTACATCTTAAATGACCAAAGTCACCTAAGAAAACTCTCGATAAAAAAAAGGAAATATTATCTTCAAGGAATTTCAAAGGGTGGGACTCTTCAATGAGATCGGACGTAGAGGTGTGAAAGGGGATTGGTTTAAATTTGGAACATTTTATTGTAAAATCCAAAGGAGGAAGAACTAGGGGATGTCATGGATCCAAAGGAGAACTCCGGTGACTTCCCAAGCTATCCTAATGTTTGGCTTCAGTTTTGAGGAGAAATATTTAGGTGTTTCATCCTATCAATTTTATTAGTTAGGGTTTACATTCGTATGAAACGATCACACAGATAGCCTAGAAGATGTGAGGGTTTAGGTCGTGACAGACGACAACCTCATAATCCTAAGATGAGTTAGGGCTTATATTGTATAGCAGGGCTATATAAAGGCCTAAAAATAAGGTGAGGATTTACGTTGCATAAGCAAGCAACCTCAAAGTACTATGGCTTTGTCGTTTATATCTAAGGAAGGAAGATTGGTTTAGCTGTGGAAGACAGGTTTTGTCGTTGAAGATGGTCGTGCTGCCCACCATGCTAGCTCCAAGCACCTTACCGCGATGAGTTTGAGTTTTCTAGTGTGTCAAGTTATAATGTCAAATCAGGTGGCCTTATGGTTGAAGTTGCCGCAACGAGTTTGAGTTATCTAGTGTGTCAAGTTATAATGTCAAATCAGGTGGCCCTATGGTTGAAGTTCTTTAATTTTTACAGAGGGCATATTAAAGTTGATTGGAGCGACACCGGTTAGGATCCTACGGTTCCCTCTTGGGGGCATGTTACAATTGATTAGAGCGACACCGGTTAGGATCCTATGGTTCCCTCGTTCTGACACCACTATTTTCTATTGGATTCACTTAGTCCAAATGAACTTACTAAACTCAACTTAATGAGTTCCATAATTTCATTTAGACCGTAGGAAACCTCGTTAGCAACCGTAGGTTACTTCCTCCAAGGAATTCCCAATCATTCGATAGAGACATCTTAATTTAGTTGAAGTTGTAGTTTTGTGTGATGTTTATGATTAAATTTTGAGTTGTTTTATATTTTGAATGTTGTGGCGGTGAATTTTATCTTGGTTGATTTTAGTTTCGGTTTTAGTTTTGGTTTTGGTTTTGGTTTTGTGGCTATCCTGATAGTTTTAGTTTTCATGCAGAGTGGCAGCGTTGTTTAGCATGCAAATTTGAAGTATAAAAGCACAGTATGAAAATACCAGAAAGACAACGCTGAAAACTATAAAAGCGTACCTGGCGAGTCTTCTCGTTCCACCACCTGAAACTTAAAAGGCATGTTAAGGCAGTTTATGTGAAACAGGGAAGTAAAATTTTGATAGTTTTCCTAACCCTATGTTATATCTTGGTGGGTCCCTATTTGATCAATTAAGGATGATTTTATCAAGCGAAATATATTAAGTTTAGTAAATCTCCGAGGTATCCAACAGATCTAGAGAAAGTAGCAGGTTCGTGCTCTTTCTCGCTGCCTGGTGGAAAATTCCGAGTTCTTTTAAACTTATTATGTTGCTTAATAATTCATCCTGTAAATACCCATAATGCTTAGTGAATACTGATGTCTCGTTTATCCCTAAGGATGGGGTAATTATCACTTGTGATTCAATTTAAGAATTATGTGGGTGGACCCTTAAAGAGGCAAGTTAGAGTTGTTGGAACACTTAGCCAAATTTTCACCCTAATTGGGCTTGTAGAATTTGAAAGTTGTTTTATTCTCCAATGATGTTTTACTTTCCTAATCCTTATTTAAATGAAATTTGATTTAGCCTAAGTCACTACTAAGCCCTTAAGACCTAGGTGAGTGTCTTAATTAGCTTTGTGTTAAGCTTTAGGTGGTTATAATTCATGATTTGAATTTTATTTGAAAATCAAAATAGGGGTAGTGATCATGATTCATGATTTGGGTTCTATTTGATCACCAAAATAGGGGTACTAAATTGATTAATTATTAACTTAAAAAGTCATACCCCTAAGTCCTAGATTCATTTTATTTTAATAAACTTTCAAATTTTAATAATAAACCCCTAAGTCCTGGGTTCATTTTATTTTAATAAACTTCCAAATTTTAATAATTTAGAAATTTTATCTTTTTAATTAAGAAAGTGAGGTTGGTTTCTACCAATTAACCCCTAGTGTTTCAAACATCATAATTAAAAAAGTGAGGTTGGTTTCTACCAATTAACCCCTTTGTTTTTCAAACATCCAAATAAACTGATTAAGATCA
Organism: Phalaenopsis hybrid cultivar; assembly: GCA_002079205.1. Lineage (NCBI taxonomy): Eukaryota > Viridiplantae > Streptophyta > Magnoliopsida > Asparagales > Orchidaceae > Phalaenopsis > Phalaenopsis hybrid cultivar. The sequence continues at coordinate 65,272 of JXCR01141111.1, forward strand.
AATGCGGAAAGTAAAATTGGTTTCTACCAATTAACCCCTTGTGTTTCAAACATCAAATAAATTGATTAAGATCAGAGGTTACCCATTTATATTAAGCCTAAATGTTAATTAAGGCTAATTTTCCAAAATTACACATTTGCCCTTAAGGCTCTATCACTTCATAATTTATCAAATTTAATCCAAATAACTT
>JXCR01141116.1:0-17141 GCA_002079205.1 Phalaenopsis hybrid cultivar
TTTGAACTATACCTCCACTACCCTTTAATTAATTCACTATAAAATTATCGAAACAAATAAAATTTTAAATAATAAGATTGGAGGACCTAAAGACATGAAGACCTGAAGACATTTGAGTATGAAACTTGGAGCAGACTCCGTGGGCAGCTCGTTCAAGACCCTTTCTTTAATTTAAATAACAATCCTTAGGATTCTGAGGCTGTCTTTTATGACATAAAACTCTCTTTTATTAGGCTCCTGCANGAATTGACCTTCATTATTAAAGTTTTTTTGCTTAAAATTATCATAATATTTATAAACAAAAATATAGTTATTTAAAGTTAAACTCTAATGTCCAATGTCATATTAAATTAATTTAAAAAATATAGTTAATTGAGAATAAATAAAATTTAGTTTACTTCTTTTAAAAAAAATTTTATTTCTCCTAAACTTAGATTTTTAAATAATAAGTAAAACATGTCGTACAAAAATTTGTTGGTGAAAGAAAACAGTGAATGCATAAAAATAAAACTAACATGTGGAGGGTTAAGAATATGAAACTTGGCTCTGACATTTTCACAATCAAAACACATATATTGTTCCAATTATACCAACAACAAATGAATACAAATAAAAATCCACTAAATCTTCATTCACCTCCTCCTCATTATCATCATCTTCTTTACTTCTTCAAAGTTTTCTTGATGTCGGCACTATTTTATGTTGGTGGAGTTGCCCGTAAGAATCTGTCGATCACCGGAATTGAAATTCCGTCGCCCGCTTCGGAAGGACGTTTTAATTTACATATATATTTAGTTTTAGAAAAATATGAAATCAAACTGACTCCATATTTTTCATAGTTTAAATGAAAGAGCACTGTACCTCAAATCCTATATATATCCCGAAGGACAAACACAAGATTTGAGGATGAGACTCGATCAAATAAACTAAGGAATATATGACATCCGTTTGGTCTGCGAAACCTTTGTATTGATGAGGTTTGATCAAATAAACTAAGGAAAGTATGACGTCCGTTTGGTCTGCGAAACCTTTGTATTTGCCAACAAGTTCCCTTATTTAATATAAAGGATTAAATAGGGTTTATATTAAGTTGGGTTCAGACATGCTCTATTTAATATAAAGAATTAAATAGGATTTATATTAAGCTGGGTTTGGACATGCTTCCTATAAGGAAAACTCCTATAGTTAATTACATCTTAAATGACCAAAGTCACCTAAGAAGACTCTCGATAAAAATCAGGAAAGATTATCTTCAAGGAATTTCAAAGGGTAGGACTCTTTAACGAAATCAGACGTAGAGGTGTGAATATTATCTTCAAGGAGTTTCAAAGGGGAGGACTTTTCAATGAGATCAGATGTAGAGGTGTGAAAGTGAATTTTAAAGGATATGACTCTTCAATGAGATCGAGCGTAGAGGTGTGAAAGGGGATTGGTTCAAATTTGAAACATTTTATTATAGAATTCAAATGAGGAAGAACTAGGGGATGTCATGGATCCAGAGGAGAACCTCGGTGACTTCCCAAACTATCCTAATGTTTGGCTTCAGTTTTGAGGAAAAAAAAATTTAAGTGTTTCATTCTGCCAATTTTATTAGTTAGGGCTTACATCCGTGTGAAACGATCACACAAATAGCTTGGAAGATGTGAGGATTTTGGTCGTGACATACGACTACCTCGGAATCCTAAGACGAGTTTGGGCTTATATTGTATAGCAAGGCTATACAAACGCCTAAAGATAAGGTGAGGATTTACGTTGCATAAGCAAGCAATCTCGAAGTCCTATGGCTTTGTTGTTTATATCTAGGGAAGGAATATTGGTTTAGCTAAAGAAGACAGGTCCTTGCTGCGATGAGTTTGAGTTTTCTAGTGTGTCAAGTTATAATGTCAAATCAGGTGGCCTTATGGTTGAAGTTCTTTTAAATTTTATGAGGGCATATTAAAGTTGATTAGAGCGACACCGGTTATGATCTTACGGCTTTCTCGTTTCAGCACCACTATTTTCTATTAGATTCACTTAGTCCAAATGAACTTACTAAACTCAACTTAATGATCATAATTTCATTTAGACCTTGGGAAGCCTCGTTAGCAACCGTAGGTTACCTCCTCCGAGGGGTTCCCGATCTTCCAATAAGGACATTTTAATTTAGCGGAAAACCTCGTTAGCAACCGTAGGTTACCTCCTCCGAGGGTTCCCGATCTTCCAATAGAGAGGGAAGCCTCGTTAGCAATCATAGGTTACCTCCTCCGAGGAATTCCCGATCATCCTATAGAGATAGAAGCCTCGTTAGCAACCGTAGGTTACCTCCTCCTAGGGGTTCCCGATCTTCCAATGGAGACATTTTATGTCCAAATGAATTTACTAAACTCAACTTAATGAGTTCCATAATTTCATTTAGACCGTGGGAAGCCTTGTTAGTAGGTTACCTCCTCTGAGGGATTCCCGATCATCCGATAGAGACTTCTTAATTTAATTGCAATTGTAGTTTTGTGTGATGTTTGTGATTAAATTTTGAGTTGTTTTATATTTTGAATGCGTGGGGGTGAATTTTATCTTGGTTGATTTTAGTTTTAGTTTTGGTTTTGGTTTTGTGGATATCCTGGCGGGGAATTTTATCTTGGTTGATTTTTAATTTTGGTTTTGGGTTATGGTTAACATGCAAAGCGATGAATTTTATCTTGGTTGATTTTAGTTTTGGTTTTGGTTATGGTTTTGGTTAACATGCAAGAGGTGAATTTTATCTTGGTTGATTTTAGTTTTAGTTTTGGTTTTGGCTTTGGTTTTGGGATTATTTTGGTTCTGTGGCTATCTGAATTTTATCTTGGTTGTTTTTAATTTTGGTTTTGGTTTTGGTTTTGTGGCTATCCTGATAGTTTTAGTTTTCATGCAGGGCGGCATCGTTGTTTAGCATGCAAATTTGCAGGTATAAAAGTACAATATGAAAGTTTAAGAAAGACAACGCTGAAAACTGTAAAAGCGTACCTGGCGAGTCATCTCGTTCCACCACCTGAAACTCAAAAGGCATGTTAAGGCAGTTTATATGAAACAGGGAAGTAAAGTTTTTGGTAGTTTTCCTAACCCTATGTCATATCTTGGTGGGTCCTTAGGAGTTTAATTAAGGATGACTTTGTTAAGCAAAACATATTAAGTTGACTAGATCTCCGAGGTATCCAACAGATCTAGAGAAAGAAGCAGGCCCATGCTACTTTCTTGCTGTCTGGTGGAAAATCCCAAGTTCTTTTAAACTTATTATGTTGCTTAATAATTCATCCTATAAAACACTCTAATGCTCACTGAACATTGATGTCTCAATTATCCTTAAGAATAGGTTAATCCTCACTTGTGATTCAATTTAAGAATTACGTGGGTGAAGACTCTTAAAGAGGCAAGTTAGTGTTGTTGGAACACTTAGCCAAATTTTAATTGGGCTTGTAGTGTTTGAAAGATGTTTTGATTTTTAATGATATTTACTTTTTTAATCCTTATTTAAATGAAACTTGATTTAGTTTAAGTCACTACTAAGCCCTTAAAACTTAGGTGAGTGTCTTAATTAGTTTTGAAAATGTTAAGCTTTAGGTGGTCATAATTCATGACTTGAGCTTTGTTTGAACATCAAAATAGGGGTATTAAATTGATTAATTATTCACTTCAAAAGTCATACCCCTAAGTACTAGATTCATTTTATTTTAATAAACTAAATTTTAATAATTTAGAAATTTATTGACTTATCTTTTCAATTAAGAATGTGAGATTGGTTTCTACCAATTAACCCCCTTATGTTTCAAACATCAAATAAATTGATTAAAATCAGAGGTTACCCATTTCCCTCCTTAAATTAAGGCTAATTTTCCAAATTTACACATTTACCCCTAAGAATCTATCACTTCATAATTTGTCAAATTCAATTCAAATGACTTTGAAATTTTTATCCTACCTCATTCATCGTCAATTAAGACATCAGAGGAGAAAATGTGATTTTTCAGAATTTAATTTATTTCACATAATTATACAATTAAGACATCATAGAAGAAAATGTGATTTTTCAAAATTTAATTTAATTTATATAATTATTGACACATAAGAGGAGAAAATATGATTTTTCAAAATTTAATTTAATTTATATAATTATTTTCATGCAAAAATAGGATTTCTTCAAAGAAAATTCCTAAGTTGACCAAGGTAAATCCTAATCACTTGAAATTTTTATTGGAGGTAAGTTTAAACTAGAGAAACATTTGCACCAAATTTCATGATTTTTTAAATTTTATTTGAATTTTAATAATTATTTTAAGTTCTGGGGTATTTATTAAATATAAAATATTTTAAATGGAGAAAATTAAGTTTATATTTTTGAAAGGTCTCCCTTAGGTCAGAGTACTCAGAGGAGAAGATTTTATATTTTTTTAAATTTTATTTGATTTATTGGAATTATTTTAATGGAAATCCATTTTTTAGCCTTTAAAAATTATTTTAAGCTTCAAAATACCATATTTTTATTTAGAAAATCAGGAAAAACATTCTAATTGTTCTTAAGTGCTAAGGAAGCAATTTAGAACATTTGCATGAGTTTAATTATTTTTTGGGATTTTTAATTATTTAAATATTTAAAATAGGTTAAAAATCAATTTTTTATTCTAAATATTATTTTATTTTTAAAAAATACCCCTGATCACAGAGAACTCAAAAAATAAGTTTTTATAAATTTTTGAGTTATATTTTTATTTTTAAGAAATCATTTAAATGCCAAAAGTAATATTTATCTTTAAAAATTAACTTAAGTTATCAAATGTACTCAAAATATTTTGAAACTTTTATGGTGAGTTCTCTGGATCATAAACCACAGTNATGTCAAAAGTAATATTTATCTTTAAAAATCGACTTAAGTTATCAAATGTACTCAAAATATTTTGAAACTTTTATGGTGAGTTCTCTGGATCATAAACCACAGTGGAGATAAAAAATCAAGTCATTTAAATGTTTATGTTTTCCAAAATGAATTATCTTAGTGATTTAGTGTTCATGAAAATTAAGTACATTTTAAATGACTTCACCCATGAAATTATTTCTAAAAGCTTCACTGGTCTTGGTGCACCTTCCAAAATTTTCTTGGAACTTCCTAATAAAAATACTAATTTCCATGATTATTTTAAGGAAATAATGTGCAAAAACTTGAAAAATATGGATCTTTGTCTAGGGACTTNACTGGTCTTGGTGCACCTTCCAAAATTTTTTTGGAACTTCCTAATAAAAATACTAATTTCAATGATTATTTTAAGGAAATAATGTGCAAAAACTCGAAAAATATGGATCTTTATCTAGGGACTTCCTCTGACCTTGGAAAAACAGAGGATATTTCCCTTGATAGAGGCTACAACATGCCAAAATTTTAAGCCAATGTTATGTGTCAATATGCATGAAGAATCAAATAATTCTAAACAATGTTTAATTAATTAAGAAAAATATGCATCAAATGGACTTGAAGTTTATTCCACATTGTTCTCCTCTGTTCACTGAGCAAGAGAGTATTTNGACTTCCTCTGACCTTGGAAAAATCAGAGGATATTTCCCTTGATAGAGGCTACAACATGCCAAAATTTTAAGCCAAGGTTATGTGTCAATATGCATGAAGAATCAAATAATTCTAAATAATGTTTAATTAATTAAAAAAAATATGCATCAAATGGACTTGAAGTTTATTCCACATTGTTCTCCTTTGTTCACTGAGCAAGAGGGTATTTTTATTTTATTTTTGTGTTTTTCTACACCAAGATAGAATTTTATAAGTTTGGGGGTATTTAAATAAATAGAAGAAGCCATATTTATCTATTTAAACTACGCGTGCCACCTCAACCTACGACGGCTCCGAAGGCATAAAGTTAAGGGTATTTAAATAAATAGGAAAAAGCCCTATTTATCTATTTAAACAGCGCGTGCTATTTAAGGGTATTTAAATAAATAAGAAAAAGCCCTATTTATCTATTTAAACCGCGCGTGCCACCTCAGCATACGACGACTTCGAAGCTCCACGCGGCGAGCTTTTATTTGATGCTGCCATCCACCTCAGCGCTGACTCGGCCCGCTGTTTATATCCTAAAGCGTCGTTCGACTCGATCTCCTCCGTCCATTTGATACACGCTCGATCAAACAACTCCCCATCATCGTCCCTGATAGAATGATCCTATGACCGTCCACACTAAAACCATAAGATCTCAGCTTAGACTCAATCAAATCATCTCGGGTTTGATCCTATGGACTCATCTAAGTGAGACGAACACATCCATACGGTAATCATGCAATTAAATTAAGCCTAATTAAATGGAGAATCAAAATAGGCTCGGGAAGAGGTGAGGTTTTATATCTTTCCTCTGAGAAGTGAAGCTTCGATCAGAGGGTCTTGGCACGTTCGTTGGGGTCTAAGTAGACTATGGATTGAGTCCCTGGTCTCGGTGTAAGGCCTAGGTGTGAATTCGATCACGACCGAATTTGAGTGTTGGTCTAGAGCTATGGTAGAGGCTTTGTGCAAGGGAGATTTAATGGGGATTTAGCTTCTTTCACTATTGTGAAGGTGTGGGTAGAGTTAATTTGGGTTTGGTGGACTGTGGAGGTGTATTGGATTCTATCCTGATTTACGGCAAGGTTTTAAGCTCAAAATTGAGCTCCGACAATGGGAATTGGTGGGGGAAAATGGTTGGAATGCACTAAGGGGATCTTAAGGAAGCTCTGTGTGAAGTTTGGAGAGGTTTCTTTAAGGAAATTTCAGCACACCTCCCATGGTCGTGGTGAGTTTTTATAAAAATGACCATGGGTTGGCTCTCGGGGCATAATTTTGGGTGCATTGTGGTGCTTAGGTGGAGGGCAGAGGAGCTCCATCAATTGGTTTGGCTGAGCTGGCCTCTAGGTTTGATTTGGGTGAAGTGCCATGGGGGTGGCTCTCAGTTTTGAGCTTTTCCGGCCACTAGGCTGGCTGGCCGGCCAGGAGAAGGTGGCTAGGAGCTCAGGGAACCCAGTGGAATATGTCACAACAATTTAGTGCAATAATACCTAATTTTGNGTTTTTTGTAATATTGAAAAATATTTGCAAAATTAACACACTAAATCCACCAGCTTCATTAGGCTGAGAGGATACCGGCTGCCACTCCGGAGCTCCCACTACTCACTCACCCGAGGGCAAACAATCTCGCATTAGTTTCCAATCAACTGTACCAAATTCGGGATTTTAATTTGTCACCTTAAAATCTCTAATTCTACATCCAACAAAGTATATTTCCTTATTTATTTGTACTCANGTAAATGTTGCATTTGGTGTAGATGATCATAAGGAACAACTTTGGTGAAGGATGGAAGTGGTTTTGAGTTCATTTGGTGTAGATGATCACTAACGAACAACTTTGGTGAAGGTGGAAGTGGTTTTGAGCTCAAAAAGGGTCAATTTGAGGGAATTTTGAATTTTAATCAATTTGGTTATGTTGGGCTAGGCTTGGGTCTAGCTGGGGGTCAATTTGAAAGAATTTTGATTTTTAGTCAATTTTTTATATTGGGCTAGACTTGGGTTTAGCTTGGGTTAGCCTTGGGCTAAGTCCAAATTGATTATTGTAAATTGTCAATAGGGACCATATGAAGAGTTTTCAACATGAATTGGGTGCCAATTTGGAGGTTAAGGCAACCAATTGGGTGGAATTTGGGGACTTAGCCAACTTGGGGCTAAATTTGGGAATTTTGGATTTAGGCCAAAATCAAATGGATGGACTTAGCCAATTTGGGGCTAAATTTGGGAATTTTGGATTTAGGCCAAAATCAAATGGATTTGAGGCTCAACATGCAAATGGATGGTTGATTTTGATGTATAGAAAATTCATAAAGATTTACAACATTAATTGAGGCCAATTGAAGCTGATGGTTGATTTTGATGTGTAGGAATATTATGAAGATTTTTCAACATTAATTGTGGTAAATTGACTAGGCTATAGGTTCAATTTGGTGAGATTAGATCATATGGTCAAATTTGAGGTTTTCACCTAAATCAAAATTGGGCTCAAATCATGGGCCAATTAAGCTTGTATTTGGTCTAGATTGGTCATATCAAGAGTGAATGTGAGTTTAGGATTGGATTGGGGTCAATTGAGATCAAATTGACGGACATTTGGGTTGAATTTGGGAAATTTGGGCCCTTAAAGGTAAATTTGGGGGGTTTAGTTAAAGATGGTCAAATTGGCCAAATTGGGTCATGTGGTAGTTGAGAAAAATAAAATTGAGATCATTTGGGATTTATTGAGATTTTTTTGGGAATTTTTGGAATTTTTGGGATTTTGGGCTATGGAGGGGTATCTTGGTAATTTGGGAGTGTTTTAGGGGTAAAAGACCAAGATGGGTATTTTGGTAGAGTTGAGGTACCAACCATCACCAACAAACCATGGACCAATGGAAACCCCATTTTGGGTCCTCTACATATTGGTCTTAGCCAAACCATAACCCTAGGGTTGATAGGTTTAGGGGACCATCTACATGAGTATCCTAAAAGATCAAGGGACCTAGGATAGAAATCTGAGTTTAGGGTTGTGAGTGATTGTGAGTGTAGATGAGTGTAGCGAGTGCCTTAACTCCAGACCAACACCCAGGGTCAATCCTAAGGTCAAGCAGTCCTATGGGCGACTCATCTTGAGTTTCCCTTATAGTGACCCCACCTACTAAGTGCTTAGAGGTTAGGACCAATATGTGGAACTTCAAGTTGAGTAAAGAAGAAAGTAGAATTTATAATGGTGAGGGCTCCTTGTCTAGTCTTCTAAGAGTAGTCAATAAGAAAGTCCTATGGATAGACCTTAGGCTACTAAAGAGGAAAAACCAAACCTCAATCAAAAGTTAATGCTAGAGCATGTAGGAAATTTCACAGCATGATCACCCCTCAGAAATTTAATCATCGCCTCTTGATATGCAATATCATGTTGTACTCTTTTCTGGTTATAATCATCACTTCTTGATTCCAAACCATTTATTATGTTCTGTATTGCTACAATATATGATTGTTAAATCATTAACTGCTTCATAATATTTTCAAGTGAAATTGAACTGGAATTAGATGGTCCTGCAACTGATGTTGAGGGTCTATCACTAATTCCACTTCTAGATCCAACAAATGATTCAAATTTATGAAATATGAGTTTTCCAATTGGCTTAAGTGGTTGCAACATTTCTTCATTCTTATCAAATTCTATTCCTGATTGTTCATATAAAGTAAAAATCAGGGCAAGATAACTCAAAACACTAGCAGTCCTACTTCTAGCAATACTTTGAGCATTATGCACAATAAGAGCACCAATATCAACAACTTTCATTTGTTGAATGCAAATATTCAGTATTGTTCTCTTGGAAGCAATTTTGCAGAGATAAATTAATGCCATGCTTTAGATTGCACATTTAACATGAAAGTGGAAAATTTGACTTTGTGATTATTCTTAATCTTCCATTCTTCTCTTCTATCAGTGAGATAGACAATTACTTCATCAAATGATGAATCAGAAATCACAAATACATAATACTCACAATGAAATTCATTCCACTGCCTATAAACTGGATTGATTCTTGCTCGAGTAAATTCAACATGTTTACCTCTAACATAAACTTGCTTGTCTGTAGTCATCTGAAGATTGACATAGAAATCTCGGACAATAAAGACAATGGCTACTGTGGTTAAGTAGAAAAGGTTTCCCACTTCCGAGCAATTATCAATCTTTCAATCTCTCCTCCAAGATTTGAAAATTCACGTTCCTGAATCAATTTTCAGGTTCCCATCATAGTATTATAATTGTATTGAGCCTTCAAATTTACAGATCACCTTGCATCAAAATTTCCCAAAGACTGTCCTCTCTTAACTCTTGGAGCCATAGGAATTTCTAAATAAATTCACATAAAATTCATATAAATTCACAATATCATAAATCAAACTCCAAAAGTAGGAATATTTAGTAAGAAACATTTCGCCATGGGTTCTCTTTAAACTTTTTCAACAAAAACTCAAATTTTCAGATTTCCAAAATGTAGGAAAAGTCCATGGTGAAATTAAAAAATTTCTAAGTTAAAGTGAAGCTTTTACTAATGGAAGATAAAACTCAAGACTTTTGGGTCTTCAAATCTCCTCAAATCCACCAAATGACAAGTGTTGAGTTTCAGCCTTAGTCTAGAGGTAGGAGACTAAGGGTTTTACAGGGGTTTTTTGCAATAAAAATAGGGTTTTACAGGGGTTTTTTGCTGTTTTAAGTAAATCTGAGCGTTTTCGAGAAACTTACGCCTCTGGCTCCAACCCCATAAATTTTTAGATTTTGATTTTCTTTTGACATCTACTGTATATCAAACCAAGTCAACCTCTAATTAACTTAATTAAACATTTATATTCATAATTAAATAATTTTATAACAAATATTTTCTCAAACAACACAAAACTTACATTTATATATATAATTCAAATGATTACAAACCAACATTTTTCAAGCCAATAAATCTAATTCAGTGTCAAAATCACATCATACAAACTAAAGCTGAAGACTAAATATTAAATACTCAACATATGACATAGATAAAGTTCAACAATAAAAGTAAATGGAATCCAACATAAACACGTAACAAACATAAGCAATCATAATTATGAATTCTGTACTAAAATGAGTTCAAACATCTTCTTCTTGAATGTTTCCCATGGATTGGTAGTGAACGTATAAGTTATAAAAAGGTCAGTGAGGAAATTTGTTCGTTGAATCTTCTTCAATCCAAGCATTTTTCTTAAACACTTGCACCATACCTTTTTCAATACGCCTATTATGTTCAAATTGTTCTTTCATCCTCCAATCCAAGTGATCAAATAAATCAAAAATATTTCCAATTGAATTCATAATATTTTGTACCTCTTTCTCCAACTTCTTGATCCTTTTCAAAATAACATGCGAACTATAAGGAAAGTCGGGCTGAATAGGTGATGAATTTTGAGATGATTGATTCATAAGAATATTCATATCTTTTTTCTCCCCATTTCCTATGCAGTTGCAACAAAACCTCTGGTTCCATAGGCTTCCAAGGTAGAAGCACTAGTTCCCAACTTTCATAAGACATTTGTGACTGACTGCACAGTAGGAATATGGTCGATGGATGTCGCAGCCCATAAGTCGATCTGTTGATAATCAAACCCAAAATAGATTTTACAATTAAAGCACCGACATCAATAGGTCTTCCGGTTTGAATACATTAATGACGAAGAAAAACTTACATGTCTATTATCTTGTCTCCCAATTTGCATATTCATCAATAAGAAATGGATAAAGTTCATTCATGTTATCTCTCGTACGAGTAGAGACACTTTCAACATAAAAAAATGTTTCTTCTTGAAGGAGTAAATGGTACCCACTAGGGCTGTAAACGAGCCGAGCTTGAGCGAGCTCAGGCTGGGCTCGTGTTCGGCTCGTTTGAAATANGCTGAAATTCTCTTCAAACTAACTCCCCAAATGAGAACTTTCAAAACTTTCCAATACTTTCAGGACTCTTTTCAAAGCCTTCTCTTTTTTCTTTTATAGTTTTCAAAGAGGTGCCTTGGAAACTCTTCAAAATATGTCTAGATTCGATGATTTCCCTAAGAGATGCATCCTTTCGTGATAATTTTCATCCATGGTGGTTATAACCACCTATTAAGCCAATAGGTGCCTCAAAAACCTCTTCAAAATTTGTAAAAACTGACTTTACTCGTCTAGTTACTGCCACTGGTGCTTAAGCGCGGGACCTCTGGCGCTTAGGCACGACCTTCACTGTTTAATCGAGGGATGAATTGGCAAACCCGTTTTTTTTCAATACCAATTTTCAGGGGCAAAACCAACCTCTTTTTTTTCAAAATTGCTATTTCATCAGAGAAAAAAGATGAAATTGTCCTTTCATATAAGTAAAAACCTAAATTTAAGAGGGGGGCGGGGGTAGGGGTAGGGTTGTAAACGAGCTGAGCTTGAGCGAGCTCAAACTTGGCTCTTGTTCGGCTCGTTTGAAATAGCTCGTGTTCGAAATCGGCTCGTGAATAGTGTGTTCGTGTTCGGCTCAATTTCAATATTCGTTTTCGTGTTCGGCTCGTGTTCGGCTTGAAATTGGCTCGTTAAACTAGAATTGAGAAAAATAGATGTAAAGTGTGAGATTCAAACCTGGATCAAATATATGCAAAATAAGACACTAACCACATTGCCACATGAGGTGTTATAATTTAAAATTACACATAAATATATATAATATATTATTATATAAATAATATATGTAATATATTGTTATATAAAATTTATTCAAGCTTACAAATTTGTTCGTGTTCGGCTCGTTAGACTTAACAAACGAGCTGAACACGAACTGTTCACGAACAACATGCAAAATTGACAGCCCTAGGTGGGGGGGAGTTTAGGTTAGTCCATCCCTGCTAATTTCCCTGCACCACTATTTTCTATTGGAATCACTTAGTCCAAATGAATTTACTAAACTCAACTCAATGAGTTCCATAATNAATTGATTTGTTAAACTAAAATTGAGAAAAATATGTATAAAGTGTGGGATTCGAACCTGTATCAAATATATACAAAATAAGACACTAATTACATTGTCACATGAAGTGTTATGATTTAAACTTAGACATAAATATATATAATATATTATTATATAAATAATATATGTAATATATCGTTATATAAAAAGTTGTATAATTTTTTTCGAGCCATTTCGAGCCGAACACGAGCGAACAAACTGTTGTTCGTGATGTTATATATTTTTTTTTTCGAGCCATTTCGAGCCGAACACGAGCGAACAAACTCTTGTTCGTGCTCGGCTCAATTACATTTTGAGCTTAAGAATTTGTTCGTGTTCAGCTCGTTAGGCTTAATGAACGAGCCGAACACAAGCTGCTTAACGAGCCGAACACGAGTTGTTCATGAACAACGAGCCAAGTTGACAGCCCTAGTACCCACGTGCCTTGAACATAAACAACTTTTTGGTTAATTCTATGAAGATTAGTATAAAACTCTTCCGCCACAGAAACTACTATCGCAGTAGTGGTATAACAAAGCACTTCCCAGCGTCTCTGTGCAATAATCTCTTCCACTCAAGTATTTGGTCTGTTGAATCCTCGATTCACAAATCCTCATTCCTTGATTAATCTCTTCTTCACAAGAATTTGATCATATAACTTCTATGCATCAAAACTGATGAACTTTCTTCTGTTGAAAAATTCCATATCTAGCAGTTTCTTTATGGTGGGAAGCCATAGGATTTGAAAAATGGTGACTTTCCATTTATTTTTCACTCTTAAATAACTTCAAAATTCACTTTTTGGGAGTTACTAGGAAGAACCCGCCAAAAACAGCCCAAAATCGCATTTAGAATCACCCAAACTCGTTCTGATAATCGTGGCACTTCTAGCACCGATTTCTGGTGTCTGCTCTCTAAAAAATGGCGCTTCAGGCGCCAAATTTGGCTCCTCTTGTGCTAGTTCAGATTTCAACACCATTTCGTTTTAAATCCAAATAACTCTCAAATCTTCCATAATATTCGATAAATAAAGATAGTTTAAAGTATTTTCTCAATATGTAAGTTTCTCAAGTACACGAAATTCATAAAGAAAAAAAAAATATATATATATATATATATATATATATATATATATACACACACATACTAATAAAAATAATTTAGCAACATTAACAAAGATAATTATTAGTTGCCTCCCACAAAGCGCTTGGTTTAATGTCGTCAGATCGACATTCTCAGTATTACTCTGGGTGACCCAACATTACAGTCTCTTTAAAAATTGGTCTTTGACCATCAAAATATGGTTTCATTTTGTGGCCGTTCATTTTAAATATCTTCCAATCTTGAGATCTTCAATATTAACAACTCCATAAGGATAGACTTTTACAACTGTGAATGACCCTGTCCACCTAAACTTCAGTTTTTCAGAAAATAATTTTAATCTTGTATTATATAATAAAACTTTTTATCTAGGTTCAAATTCCTTTTTTATACAAAGCTAATGAGTTACTTCTCTCCTAGATCAACTATAATGAAGCTTTTCTTAAACAAAAGGCTGTTATTACTAAATTCAATTAGGGAGACAGAAACACCATTTTTTATCATGCTTGTATTAATTTCAGAAGAAAATGTAACATGATCATCTCTATCACTAATTATGCAGGCCAGAAACTAACTCCTGTTGGGGATATTTCTCAAGATGCTGTCAATTACTTTCAGAATCTATTCAATAGCAGGCCATCCTCTAGATCTCCCATTGAGGCTGATATATTCTTTAATTGTCAAGACTATGTGCATGGGTTAGATATGACCCAGAAACCCTTGGAGGACGAAATTAAAGCTGCCTTAGATTCTAATGATGGGCAGAAGACAGCTGGTCCTGATCAATTTACCTCCACTTTTGACAAGGTTTCTTGGTAAAAAATCATTAAAGAAGTTACTCTTGCTATTCAGAATTTCTTCAATGTTGATCCTCCCAGGTATTTCACCTCTTCTACAATCACCTTGATTCCAAAAAATCAAACCAGGAAAAACTAGGGAGATTTTAGACCCATCAGCTTAACTAATGTCATCTCTAAAGTGATTAGCAAGATAATAGTCTTTAGACTTCAACCACATCTCCAAAACCTTATTTGTGCTATTCAGGTTGCTTTTGTTAAAAGAAGAAACATCACAGATAATATTATGTTGGCTCAAGAGCTTTTATTAGATCTTGACAGGAAATGTAGAGGGAGCAATGCCATTTTCAAACTTGACATTAAGAAGGCCTATGACACTATCAATTAGGACTTCATCTTTGAAACTCTTTCAGCTAGGGGATTTTCTGTTTACTTCATAAATCTAATTGGAAGATGGCTAAAAGCTAATGCTCGTTATGTTTTGATCAATGGCAAAAACCATGGCTTCTTCAGTGCCTCCAGGGGAATTAAACAAGGGGACCCCTTGTCTCCTACAATTTTTATTTTGACCCTGGATTATTTTTCAAGGCTACTAAACAATGTGTTTGATACTTCTCCTCATTTGGCTTATCACAACAAATCCAATATTACTATTAGTCACCTATCCTATGTTGATGATATCATAATTTTCTCCAATGCTCCAAAAACTAATGTCAAGGCTTTGTATCAATGCCTCAAACACTTCCAACATAATTCAGGTATGGATCTCAACCAGCAAAAATGTCAAGTTTTTGTTAGTGCTAACACAAAACCTCAGATCAATACACTAGATTCAGCCTTGCTTCTCCTCCTATTAAGTATCTTGGTGTATAGTTACTCAAAGGCAGTACCAAGCAAACACAATTCAATGCAGTGATTGATCATATCAAAGCCCAACTCCATTGTTGGACTAACTCCTTCTTATCAAATGGGGGGGAGAATTACTTTACTGAAAATTATTCTGACTGTTATCCCTTCTTATACCCTCCAGATGTTTACCATATAAAGGTACTCACGTGCTCTTGGGGAGAATCTTTAATAAATTTCTATTGGCTGGACAGAAGAAACAATTCCATTGGCTCTCTTGGCATAAACTTTGTAAGCACCTTCAAGCTAGGGGTTTGGGTTTCAAGGACTTCCAACACCTCAGCTTTATTAATCTATGCAAGCCATGGATCAAGTTCAGGGCACAAGACTGCCTTTGGGCTAAATATATGATGGGTAAGTATTATAGGCATGAGCACCCCACTCTTGTTACAAAATAATTGGGGGATTCCAGGATTTGGTGTAAACTGTTGGCTATCAAAAATCAAGTTGAGGATCTATTCATTTAGTAACTGGGAGAGGGACAAATAAACTTTTGGTTGGATCAATGGGTGTGGAATGAGTAGAAGCTGGCTTGTACTATCCCCAATCCCAATTATCACTGTCAGGTTAAAGATTACTGGTCTGATGACCAATGGAATTGCAGATTGCTGAACACTATACTCACTAGTGATCAGATTATTTTGGTTAAGAACACTACTTTCTCCACTGATCAGAAGGATAGAATCATTACTAAGCAATCTTCCTCACAGAAACTTTCTGCATATATTTATTATAAGTTCTTCCATTGGAATCTAGTTGTTTGGGGTAAAGCCATTAGGGGGAAGTTGCTAACAACCTGTATGTCTTTTTTTTGTTAGAGGCTTTCACATTCATTGCTCCCCACAGATGATAATTTAAAAATGAAAGGCCTAAAGGGTCCCTCCAGCTGCTGTCTATGTAATGTTGATGAAGAGTACTTAGAGCACCTCTTTTTTACTTGTGACTTCTCTAAAAAAGTTTGGTCTGGCCTACTTATACAACTTAAGATTGATACTTTCAAAGTGACCTGGGCTAAATTTTCTATATGCTGGTGGGATTGGTATGAAATTAATCTCTTGGCAATTCCCTGTTTGGTAGCATAGTTCATATGATGACCATAAATCAAACTAAGTATGAGGACCATCAGCCTTTGGTCAAGTCTGTGGTTTTCAATTGCACTTCTTAAATCCAGAAGCTTATTCAGTGCCATTATTTCCCTAATCTTTTTAAGAATTGGATGTTAAGTACAATATCTCAACAAAGCATAATGTATTATTTAATTTTTTGGACCCCTCCTTCATATTGGTTGAAAGTAAGTACTGATGGTAGTTACTCCAGGGATACATCAGGTTTTGGGCGAGTTTTTAGGAACTTCTAAGGGAAGTGCCTACTATTTTTCTCTTCCCCTATTTGGGCTTCTAATGTATTGCAGACTGAAATGATAACCATTTATCGGGCTATAAACTTTGTCTATCATTGCCATATGAGTCATTTGATAGTAGAATCTGACTCACTTACTTGTATCAAGATACTGCTGAATGATGAAGCTCCTCCTTGGCATATTCTCAGGTGAAAGAACAAAATGGAGTACTATTTAAACATCTGCAAGGTGAAATTCCAACACATCCCGAGAGTAGGCAATGGCCGTGCCCATTGGTTGGCTTCCTTGGGGAGGAATACTGAAAAAATTGCAGTAGGGAACTCTCCTCATTCTCAGTTAGATTATTTACTACATGGAGATAACTTGGCAATTCCCTAAATTCATGCTGTGTAAAAAGGGTGCATATATATATATATATATATATATATATATATATATATATATATATATAT
>JXCR01141116.1:17543-32922 GCA_002079205.1 Phalaenopsis hybrid cultivar
ATATATATATATATATATATATATATATATATATATATATATATATATATTAACATATTTAAACATAATAGGCCAATAAAATCTAGATTGTAAAATATGAACAGTTCTATCAATCCTACCCAAATTCAAAATCATGACTTTATTGGATAATTTCTTCAATTTCTTTATAAGGCACACATCTCCACATAATTAAATCCTTGTATTGTTCGTATAAATATGGATCATCCCAAAAGTAAAATTTTGCATCATGAATAAATTTCTTCTCTTATTGCTTCGTCAATCCATATGGTAAAATACCACTAATAATGTGGTTTATAATATCAACATACCACGATATTTCCCTTTTTTAACAGTATAAAGTTGTTCATCAAGAAAAGTTTCATTAATTTCTCTTTTAGGATCAAATGTTTCTTCCTATTCCAGTATAGAAAAATGATCAACTATTTGATTATCAAACCATTTCCTATCTACCACCACAAAATCAAATTATTGCATCAGAAGTACCCATCTAATTAATCTTAGTTTCACATCCTTCTTTTACATCAAATATTTTATAGCGGAGTGGTCTATATAACCAAAACATTTAGCTCTAATTAGATACTTCCTTCAATGTTCAAAGACATTAAGGCACTCTTGATTAAAATCAAATTTTGTATTTTTTTCCAAAAGTTGGCATAATGGCTACGTAATTTTTGAAAAATCTTTAATGTATCGCTTGTAAAATCCAACATATCTTACAAAATTATAACTCTTCTTATAGTATTAGGTGAAGGTAGGTTAGCTATAACTTAAATTTTTTTCGGATTTTCTTCCACGTTATTTTCTGAAATTTTATACCCAAGTATAATTTTTGCTACAATCATGAATTGACATTTTTCCCAATTTAATACTAAATTTGTCTTTTCACATAGTTCTAGAACTTTCTTTAAATGATTTAAAAATATTTCAAATGAAGTTTCAAAAACAGAAAAATCATCCATAGACTTCTATTCTTTTTTCAATAAAATCACTGAAAATTAACAACACACATCTTTGAAATGTCACAGGTGCATTACATAAACAAAAGGGCATTCGTCAAAAAGCAAAAGTATCATAAGAACTAGTAAATATAGTCATCTTCTGATCCTGTTGAGCAATTAGAATTTGATGAAAGATGGTATATTTATCTAAAAACAAAAATATTTGTGCCAACTAGCTTAACCAACAATTGGTTCAAGAAAGGGTAAAGAAAAGTGATCTTTCCTGGTTGGTGAATTTAAGTTTCTATAATCAATGCAGATTCGTTATCCAGTGATTTGTCTTATTGATATTAATTCATAATTCTCGTTTGTCACAATAGTCACACCCCCTTTCTTAGGAACATAGTTAATTGAACTTATCGAAGCACTGGATGAAATAGGTTATATTATTCTAGCATCTAACCATTTTAAAATCTCTTTCGTTACAACTTCTTTCATCATAGAGTTTAATATCCTTTGAGGACCAGCTTTTGATTCATCATGTTCTTCCAATAAAATTATGTGCATACAAATCGAAGGACTGATTCCTTTAATATCAGCTTACGTTCATACAAAATCTTTCTTTTATCTTCTTAATATTTTCAAAAATTTTTGTTCTTGTGCTTCAGTTAGTTATAAGGATACAATAACAGATAATGTTGATAAATCTCCTAGAAAGACATATTTTAAACATGTAGGAAATGTTTTCATTTCTAGTTCAGGAGGTTTTACAATCGAAGAAATAAATTTTTTGTTATTATCCGTAGGATCTAACAATTCAAATTGTTCCTGAACACAATCCAATTCTTCATTACTCACTTCCATAAATTTGTCTTAAATTATATCCTCATCATCGTACTCCAAATATTCTTCTGCAGTTTTCTTTTCAAATGTATTTGTGAAATATTCATTACTTAAATAGTCATTAATATTCATTCTGAAGCATTCATCTCTTCCTTTTGCTGTGTATCTCATTGACTTTGCAATATTAAATGTAACTTCTTGTTCGCTAACTTTTATTGTTAATTCTCATTTCTGCATATCTATCAAAGCTCTTCTAGTGACAATGAATGATATTCCTAAAATGATAGGAATTTTTTTATCTTTCTCCATATCTAACACAATAAAATCCACAAGAAAGATAAATTTATCAACCTTTACCAAAACATCTTATATAACTCCTTTAGGATAGGTAATTGAATGATCAACTAATTGAAGAGTTACAGTAGTAGGTGAAATTTCTCTTAAACCCAACCTTCTAAAAATCGATAGAGGCATAAGATTAATACTGACTCCCAAATCACATAAAGATTTTCCAAAAAATCTTTCGCCAATAGCATGAGAAAATAATAAAAATACCAAGATTTTTCTGTTTTTCAGGAAGTTTTTTTTTTCCGAATTATAGTGCTACACTCATCATTAAGTGCAACAGTCTTATTATATATAAACTTCCTTTTTTATTAAGTATATTCTTCATAAACTTCACATAGCTTGACATTTGTTCCAGGACTTCAATAAATGAAATGTTTATTGTTAATTTCCTCAATATTTTCAAAATTTTCTATATTGGTTATCTCTATTATACTGCTTCAATCTTTTAGGAAATGGAGATGGTGGTCTTTCTACAGTAATTTTCATTAGTTTGATAGGATATTCTTTTTCACCCCTTCTTTCTCGACTTTAACTTCAATTTATTTTTGAACTTTTGTTTCCAATTCTTTTTCACTTTCAGTTGAATAGCCTTGATTTGTTCTTTGTTCTAATATTTAAGATTAACTTCAACATTAATATATAAATTTTCTAGAGGTTTATTACTAAGTGCAGTAGCAATACATCCAAACTGAGTTTCCATGTTTCTAATTGCAGCTCCTTGACTTTGTAATTATGTTTTTTAACTTTGTAATTGTGCTCCTTGACTTTGTAATTATGCTCTCCTTTGCAATATTAATTCTTCCATTGACAATTTCTTCTTCTTACTCTGTGAATTGTTATTGAAACCTAGAGGGTAATAAGGTTTATTGTTGGAATTTCCCTTATTATTGGAGTTTTCCAGAGAGTTCGCAACAATGTTCCACCATTGCAAATTTACAACATTAAAGTTATTGTTACATCAACTGAAAGTCAGGTGATTTTTTCAACCAGGATTATAATAATTAGAATAAGGATTATTATATCAGTTTTTGTTGCATTTAAATTCTCATATGAAGATTGATATTCTGTCATTTGTCCCAATGAATTTACCTCAAGCACAAAAGGTGTCTGAGAATAGTTTATTCCATACTAATCTATCTTCTTTGATATTATAGCAGTTTAAGCAACCAACATATATATTGAATCAGAATCATGAATACTAGCTACTCTTTTTGGAGTTACCCTTTCAGAGGGCCATTGAAAATTATCAATAAACATCTCTTCAATTAAAGAATATGCTTCGTTGGATGATTTTGACATTAATGATCCACCAACAATATCGTTAATTATAAATCTAAGAGATCCAACCAATCAATTATAAAAAATATGAATTATTAACCAATCAGTAACACATGATGTGGACACTTCATTAGGAGATATTTAAATCTTTTTTAAGCATCATAAATTGATTCTCCTTCAAATTGACAAAAAGATGTAATGTCATTTCTAAGCTTAGTTGTTTTCGATGGTGGGAAAAATTTAGATAAAATTTTTGTGATAAGTCCTCCCAAGTTTTGATAGATCCATGTGCTAATGAGCTTAACCACATCTTAGTTTTATCCCTTAATAAAAAAAAAAAAAATTCTAAGTCTGATAGCATCATTCGATAATCTATCATATTTAAATGTAGCACATAATTCTAGAAAACTAGCAAAATATAAGTTAGGATCTTCAGTCGGTNAATGGTGGGAAAAATTTAGATAAATTTTTTTATGATAAGTCCTCCCAAGTTTTGATAGATCCATGTGCTAATGAGCTTAACCACATCTTAGTTTTATCCCTTAATAAAAAAAAAGAAAAAAATTCTAAGTGTGACAGCATCATTCGACAATCTATCATATTTAAATGTAGCACATAATTCTAGAAAACTAGCAAAATATAAGTTAGGATCTTCAGTCGGTGTTCCCCCAAATCATTTATTTTGCACCATTTGGATAATAACAAGTTTAAGCTCAAATGAATTGGCAACAGGGTTTTGTATACTCAAATGAATTTCATCTGTTGTAGGATTAACATAATCTCTTAAAGGTCTTTGATNTCAAATCATTTATTTTGCACCATTTGGATAATAACAAGTTTAAGCTCAAATGAATTGGCAGCTACAACAGGGTTTTGTATACTCAAATGAATTTCATCTGTTGTAGGATTAACATAATCTCTTAAAGGTCTTTGATGATGTTGATTTTTTATTCCAAAATCGTTTAAGCTTGTAGTCATTTTGTTCAAATTATCTATCTCTTTTTGTTGTTTTCAAAATTTTCTAATAGTTCTTTCTAACTTCGAGTCGTAAGGTATTAAACATATCGACCTTAAACTATGCATACACAAACACAATAAGTAATTAAAATAAGCAAACAGACTAAAATATAAATATATATAATTAAAGCACAATAAGTGTTTTAGTTAAAAGTAAATATTCTAAATTATATGGTAATTCACCGTTACTCCCCGATAATTACGCGAAAAACTTGATACGCGGTATTTTGTGGTGTGTTGCAAATATCTTTCAATATTACAATACACACACAACAATANCCGTTACTCCCCGACAATTACGCTAAAAACTTGATACGCGGTATTTTGTGGTGTGTTGCAAATATCTTTCAATATTACAATACACACACAACAATATAAATAGTAAATATGCAGTTCAATCCCAATAAAAATTAAATCAGTTTACATAGTTTTATATTTTAAAATCTTTAAGCTGTCAAACTTTAATATAAACAAAAGTATACATATCGCTCAAGTAATAAAGGGCTCTAATGGAGTCATAAGTATCGGTCCCATAGGGAGTTGAAAATTCTTATGGTTATAATGTAAAACACAATATTCAAACTACAAAACTTAAGTACAAAAAACAAATCTAAAGTAAATTTACTGTAGGTTAAATGAAATGCAGTTAAAAAAACTATGTTAACTAAGCTATTTGCTAAACTTCAAAAGTAAACTTATTAAAAATAAACAAAGTTTTATAACGACGATTTTAAATTTAAGAATGCATCATTCTCCTTTACAATGAGTTTATGGATTGTGAAGTGATTAAATCATTTAAAATACTTATAAAATTATATTGTGCTAAATAGAAGCAATCGTATTCTTTACCTTATGAGAGTTCATAAAAAACATTGACTAATCTAGAATTTGGTCCCTAAATTCATGGTTAGGTTGAGAGGATACGTGTTGCCCTCCATAGCTCTCACTTCTCCCTCCCTTGAGGGCTAACAATATCTCTTTAATTTCGAAGCAACTGGACCAAATTGGGGATTTTAATCTGTCACCCTAACATCTCCAATTCTGCGCCCATCAAAATATATTTCTCTATTTATTTGCACTAATACCCATGAACTACATTCTCACCCATGAAATTGAATATGACTCTTATGTTGTTGCAGAAAGCATAGCCCTTTCGGATCTTATGCTTCTCAACAAATTTTAATATTTCAATTGGCCAGATTGAAAAATAATGGAAGATTAAAGTTTGAATCATCACAATTCATTGACTTTTAAAACCTTACATAGCAAAATTAATTCTTCACAAAAAAAATCTCATTTTAGGGAGAAAGATAAAAAAGACTGCTCAGAATTCATAAAAAGGAAACAAAAAAACATAGATTTTATATATATAAATAAGTTTACAAAACAATGAAATGAAATTACACAACTTATCTCACACTTCTTCTCAAGCAAATCTCTTAAAGTTCTTTTAAGCACTTTCTCTCTTTACAATCACACTAAATTCTCTTTTAGAAATGTAATGAAGAAGAAATCTCTCACCTTCCCCTTCTCTCTTCCTCCAAGACTTCTCTCTATGTCTNTTGTAGGTTAAATGAAATGCAGTTAAAAAAATTAGGTTAACTAAGTTATTTGCTAAACTTCAAAAGTAAAATTATTAAGAATAAACAAAGTTTTATAACGACGATTTTAAATTTAAGAAAGCATCATTCTCCTTTACGATGAGTTTATGGATTGTGAAGTGATTAAATCATTTAAAATACTTATAAAATTATATTGTGCTAAATAGAAGCAATCGTATTCTTTACCTTATGAGAGTTCATAAAAAACATTGACTAATCTAGAATTTGGTCCCTAAATTCATGGTTAGGTTGAGAGGATATGTGCTGCCCTCCATAACTCTCACTTCTCCCTCCATTGAGGGCTAACAATATCTCTTTAATTTCGAAGCAAATGGACCAAATTGGGGATTTTAATCTGTCACCCTAAAATCTCCAATTCTGCGCTCATCAAAATATATTTCTCTATTTATTTGCACTAATACCCATGGACTACATTCTCACCCATGAAATTGAATGTGACTCTTACGTTGTTGCAGAAGCATAGCCCTTTCGGATCTTATGCTTCTCAACAAATTTTAACATTTCAATTGGCCAGATTGAAAAATAATGGAAGATTAGAATTTGAATCATCACAATTTATTGACTTTTAAAACCTTACATAACAAAATTAATTCTTCACAAAAAAAATCTCATTTTAGGGAGAAATATAAAAAAGACTACTCAGAATTCATAAAAAAAATACGAAAAAACATAGATTTTATATATATAAATAAGTTTATAAAACAATGAAATGAAATTACACAACTTATCTCACACTTCTTCTCAAGCAAATCTCTTAAAGTTTCCTTTAAGCACTTTCTCTCTTTACAATCACACTCAATTCTCATTTAGAAATGTAATGAAGAAGAAATCTCTCACCTTCCCCTTCTCTCTTCCTCCAAGACTTCTCTCTATGTCTAACCTCATGAGCACCCCACTTAGACTCTCCTCCCTTTTTTAATTAGGGTCAGCCTTCATTTCAAAATGAATTCAAAATTCCCTTATTTTTTTCTTAAAAGGCACACCTCTTCATTCCAAGAGACAAGCCTCTTCATTAAAGAGACATATCTCTTCATTCAAGAGCCTTTCCAAAGTGTCAAGATGTATTGAATCACTCCATGGGGCGTTTGAATTGATTGGAGCCTTCTAGAACCGCTAAAAAATAGCTACTAAATGCCTTACTCCATCTTAATTTGTCTCTGCGCTTCTGGCGCTAGTTTTGGTGCCTCTAGCGCAAGCGTATTGAAGTTCTGCACTGTTCTCTAGATTTTGGCGCCTTTGACGCTAATTCTAAAGCTTTTGGTGTTGCTTCTTTGTGAAATGGCGTCTTTGGCACCAGGATGCTGAAAAGCTCCATTTTTGCTCCAAATTTGCTTCTTTTTGCTCTTTTTTACTCCAAAAACCTAAAATCGATATACCTGCAACAAAACATGAAAATACTCTTCTTTAAAATGCAATATCACCAAATTTAAGCATAAAATGTATACATAAAAATGCTCATTTTTTGGTGTATCATGACACCATATATGGCATGACATGTCTCATGGAGCCATCCGTGGACATATTGATGTTAAATTTTCTAAATTTGGCAAGTGGAGGTGACCACTCCCTCTCCCCTCTCCACTTGGATTTACCCTTCTCATGCAAAGTCTAACCATGGTTTAATGCCCCAAAACAACCATTTAAGTTGACCAAAACCTACTCAAGGGTCTTAGGATCAACCCTAACCACCTTGGGACCAAGTTTGGCCATATAACCAAGGGGTTGAATCCAACCTAGCCCAACTTACCCAAACCTCACTTTCTTGTTGGATCTTAGCCTTGGAGACTCCTTGGAACCAAATTAAGTTTCCCACTCAAACTCCCTTGCCTCCCTAAACTTGGAGGTGACCTTGCCCTAGCTAAACAACCACCTCAGCAACTGAAAAATGGCAAAACCAAGAAGCCAGAATTGAGGAAACCCAAAAATTAAACCCCTTTAAGCTAGCTCACTCTCATTGGCCACCATGACCTTTCCTCCCTTCTCCTAAGCGGCTCCTTTGCCACCATGGCATGCCTTTTTAGTCACTTGAACCTCCTCTATAATTAGGATCCCCCCCACCTTCAAGAGGAGGAGAGTGCTCATACCTTAGCCAAAATTTCTTAAGATCTCCTAGCAATTTAGAGAAGCTCATCCCCACAGTTTTCACGTCCTCATTCCCACTCTCCAACCCTAATTTCAAAATTGAAATCCAGGGCTTTTCACTGCCTGTTGCCCTCACTTTTGGTTGAGGTCTAGTTTTTCCTCTTTGGTAGCCTAGGGTCTAGTCATAGAATATTCCTGTTGATTGTTTTTAGAGGACTAGAAAGGAACCATCACCATTACAAATTCTAAACTCCTCTTTACTCAACATGAAATTTCACATATTGGTCATAACCTCTATCACTTAATAGGTTGGGCCAATATGGCGGAGCTCAAGGAGAGTTCCCATAGGATTGTTTGGTCTTAGGGTTAGCCCTTTCATGGTGTGGTCTTGGTTGCTCTCACACACACACACACTTGCACATTACACTTTCACTTACAACCTTAAGCCCAAATCTACTTAACTTTGATCCCTTGACCCTTTGGGAGACTCATGTAGATGGTCCTCTAGAACCATTAGCCCTAGGCTAGAGTTTAGCTAAGATCAGTGCATGAAGGACCTAAAGTAGGGAATTCTATTGGTTCATGGCTCAAGTAGGGTGATTGACACCCCAATTTTACTAAAATACTAAACTTAGCATTTTCCCCCCAAATCTACCCAATTTACCAAATTGCTCTAATTGGCCAAAATTTCCAAAATTACCCGAAAATCACTTGTTAGTGATATACATAGTCATTTGACTATCTTGGAAACAAGCCAAACTATTGAATTGCAATTTCAACTATCAATTCATATGCTCGTATTGGTGGAAGAAGTTTCAAACTTTGTATGCAGAAGAGAAATCTCACCTTCATTCTTCTCAAGTTTGTCCATAAAATGCAAGATATCCATTGAAGTAGGTTTGAGCATCCTTATGTAACAACTTCTTATCTTCAAATCTCTCACAGTCATTACTCTCCATGATCTCTCTATAGTAATGAAATTCCCAATCTCAATTTTCTTTAAAATACTTAGGAATGTTGTAGGGATACTTCAAATCCCCTCTTAGGAAGTTTTATATAGAGGAAGGAGAAAGGAAACCAAATTTTTAGTGTTTTAAAGGAGTTATTCGAACTATGGTGTTATAAAATCATATAAAACCAATATATTCAATTCTCAAATTTCCTTCTTCCACACTTAAAATCCTTTAATATAATAATTTTTTGTGCCAATAAAATCATATAAGACTCACAATTACTATATAGAACTACTCATCAAAACAACAATTCAAATCCAAATCACATTGATAGGTATGAGTTGCATCCCACAAAGTGCTTGGTTTAACGTTATCTGCTGGACGTAATCAATGTTTTAATCAGGTTTGACTCAACATTAGAGTCTCTTCAAATGCATGACCCTCTCCACTCATTTAAGCGTTTAATCTGTGTTCATTTACCTTAATCACTCTCCCAGTTTTTTGATATTCAATGTCAACAACTCCATATAGATATACCCTTATGGAAAAACATGTCACTTGCCAGTTGAGTTGGAAAATAAAGCTTACTGGGCAATCAAAAAGTTTAATTATCATTTGAAAGATGCTGGAGATAAGCGATTACTACAATTAGATGTGTTTGATGAATTGAGAAATGAAACTTATGAGAATGCGAACATTTATAAGCAAAAAATGAAATTAGGCATGATCTAGAAAATTCTGAAAAGCATTTTGAGCCTTGGCAAGAAGTGTTGCTTTATAATTTAAGATTGAAGTTATTTTCAGGAAAACTTAAATTTAGGTGATCAGGACCATTTATTGTGGTATGAGCCTATATAGTGTCATTCTTATATGTGTTTTACAAGCAGTTTTATAGACCATAAAGCATTATCAAGTCTATCAGACCAATCAATCCTTTTTGGATTTACTATTTTTTTAATATTCTTTTAATTTCTCGATTGGATACTTCTGCTAAACCACTGATCTTGGGATGATAAGCTGTGACAATACGATGTTTAATCCCAAATTCTTGAGTTAATGTTTCAATCATTCTATTCCTGAAATGACTTCTCTATCTGTAATGATAACTCGTGGCATTCCAAATCTTGTGAAAATATTCTTTCTTAAGAATTTTACTACACTTTTAGCATAATAGCGAGGTAAAACAATTGCTTCAATCCATTTAGAAACATAATCCACAACTATTAAAATATAAATCTTTTCAAAAGATGGTACAAATTGTACCATGAAACATAATCCCCAAACATTAATGATTTTAACTTCAAGAGTAAAACTTAAGGGNCCTATCTGTAATGATAACTCGTGGTATTCCAAATCTTGTGAAAATATCTTTCTTAAAAATTTTACTACACTTTTAGCATAATAGCGAGGTAAAACAATTGCTTCAATCCATTTAAAAACATAATCCACAACTATTAAAATATAAATCTTTCAAAAGTTGGTACAAATTGTACCATGAAACATAATCCCCAAACATTAATGATTTTAACTTCAAGAGTAAAACTTAAGGGCATTTCATCTCTTCTGGAAATATTGCATATTCTCTGACATTGATCACATATTTTTATATAATTATTAACATCCCTAAATAAAGTAAGTCAATAAAATCAAGATTGTAAAATTTTAAATGCGGTTTTATTCACTCCAAAATGTCCCTCAAGATCTGATTTATGATATTTTTGTATAATTTCTTGAGTTTCTTCTAATGGTACACATCTTCAAATAATAAAGTCATTACATTGTTTATATAAATAAGGGTCATCCCAAAAGTAAAATTTTGAATCATAAATAAACTTTTTAATTTGATGGTTATCTAATCCATAAGCTAAAATATTACTAACCAAGTAGTTCACTATATCAGCATGTCACGAAATTTGTCATTCATTAATCTCATATAATTGTTCATCAGAAAAGTTCTCATTAATTTTATTATTTAATTTTTTTTTATTTTTCTATTTAAGCCTTGATGAATGATCAGCTATTTGATTATCAATACCCTTCCAATCCACAACTTTAAAATCAAATTCATGCATTATAAGGACCCATCTAATTAAGCATGGTTTTGCATCCTTCTTCATCATTAAATACTTTTTAGCAGAATGATCAATATACACAATGCATTTGATTCCAATTAGATAAGATCTGAATTTTTCAAAAGCAAACACTATAGCAAATAATTCCTTTTCAATTGTAGTGTAATTAATTTGAGTCTCATTAAGGGTTTTACTATCATAGTATATCACTTTGAAAGTTTTGTTATATCTTTGCCCTAAACAACCCTTATAGCATAATCACTAGCTTCACACATTAATTCAAAAAGGTTTTGTGCATTCAGGTGAAACAATAATAGGTGTAGTGATTAATTTCTCTTTTAATAAGTTAAAGGCATATAGGCATTCATCATTTTTTCTAAAAGTTGACATAAAGGCTTGGAAATTTTTGAAAAATCGTTAATATAACGTCTATAGAAACCAGCATGTTCTAGAAAACTTCTTATTCACTTCACACTCGTAGGAGGTGGCAATTCAGCAATAACTTGAATTTTTGCTGGATCAAATTCCATGGTTGTTTCAGAAATTTTATGCCCGAACACTATTTCTCCTGCAACAAAAAATTGACATTTTTCCCAGTTGGGAACCAAGTTTGTTTCTTCAAAGTGTTTTATAACTCTTGATCTAAACATAAATCGAAAATAGTCCCAAAGATTGAGAAATCACCCATAAAAATTTCAATTCTTTTTCAATTAAATCACAAAAAATTGACATCATACATCTTTGAAAATTTGCATGGGCATTACATAATCCAAATAGCATTCTTCTAAAAGCAAAAGTTTTATAAGGACTAGTAAAAGTTATTTTTACTTATCCTCAGGAGCAATAGGTATTTGGTGGTATCCTGAATATCCATCTGAAAACAAAAATAATGGTACCCTGCTAGTATATCCAACATTTGATCTAGAAAGGTAAAGAAAAATGGTCTTTTCCAGTGGTTGGCTTTAATTTTCTATAATTATTACAAATTCGTCNCATATGTATCTCCTTCTTCAAGTCAAACCCAAGTGCATAACTTGTACTAGAAATAAGTGCAATGTTCAGATTATGTAAAGAGAAGAACAAAAAAATGGCAGTCAAATTTCTTTATCTTAACTAATCTCGCATCAAACAATCATAGATCGTGTTTAACAATCCTCGGATAACTTGAGATAAGTTACCGAATTCTTCATTGAAGAAGACCTACCGCCTCATAGTAAAAAAAAAAANTTTCAATAGATGAAATCAGAGGTATACTATTTTTAGTAGTATGTAAAATTTCATAATTTTCTTGAATATAATTTGAATCCTCAATAATTATCTCATCTGATTCATCTTCAAAGTCTCTTTTAATCTCAGCTTCGTTTTCTTTCTCTTCTGAAATGACTTCATCTTTTTTATTCAATATGACTTCACATTTGTTTTGAATTTGAAAATAGTATTTTTTATTTATGATAACAATGAGACCAGATAGACTTCATATATCTAATAGTTTAGATAGTTGAGCACGATACTACAAGCGATATATCATCTTGAAAGATAAGCATGTCAATTTTTTGTAGGCTTAACTATTTATACTTGAATATTTCTGACTCTATTTTGAACTGCAAATTTTATAGCTGCAATTCCCTTATCAAATACACATATTATATAAGATTTAGATTAATCTTGTTTCTTAATCCTCTATAGTTAGTTACATCTTCGTCAACTGAACTCGCATAAAAAAACTCATGATTAAAATCAGAGTTTCATCTTCAAGAATTCAACATTTAGGTTTCCATGATTGCTTATAGAAAAATCAAAGGGAAGGACTCAATGTGGAACAATGATTTTTGGAACCCAAAAGAGTGAAGAGTATGAGATGCTCAAACTAACCTATAGTTTGGCTTGACATTTTTGAAAGTGAAATTATATTTAATGTTTCAGTCCTGTAAATTATTTAGACATTCGAGACGTATATCTACATGTCAAAAGCAAATGACCCGAGAAAATAGGAGGATTTACATCATACTAAACGACTATCTCAGAATCCTAAGAAATTTCAGGACTTATATCATATGATATACAATCATATGCAATTTTAAAAGAAAACGTGAGGATTTATGTTGTACCAGACGAACAAGTTTGAAGTTCTATGGGTATATGTTAATTATTTCTATGAAAGTTCAGTTAAAAATCATTCTTATGCTTACCGTTATCGTCTCGACCACTGCCCAGAGATGATTCATCACTTGACTGCATCATTGTCTTATTCCGAGAAAATGAGAGAGAGGAAAGAGAACATACCTTAAGGAACTTATTATAAATATTCAATGTGTTCTTATACAATGTATTTTGAATTTGTTTTTTTTTTTGTTAAAAATAATTAAAGAAAATGGGGAATAATTTGATCATGTTAAGCTACATCGATTAAGATCTCATGGTTTCATCATCTCCGCA
Organism: Phalaenopsis hybrid cultivar; assembly: GCA_002079205.1. Lineage (NCBI taxonomy): Eukaryota > Viridiplantae > Streptophyta > Magnoliopsida > Asparagales > Orchidaceae > Phalaenopsis > Phalaenopsis hybrid cultivar. The sequence goes on from JXCR01141116.1 coordinate 31,154, forward strand.
TCGCTGTTAATTATGGGGTTACTTAGTCTTACGAGCTGTTAGACTCGTTTAGACCAGAGAATTCTCGTTAGCAGTCGTATGTTACCTCATCCGAGGGATTTTCATAAATAAAAAAAAATGAATTATTATTATATTAAAGTTTAAAAACATTACTTCTAGTTTTGAATATGTTTTGTTATAGAATTTTGAAAGGTGTTGAAATTTTAAAAGTATATTTTGGTTATGTGCTATATGATTGCAATCCTGAACATATGCCGAATGTTAAACATGTTAGAAAAGCAGTAAAGAGTAACCGAGTAATAAGCATGAACAAATATGTATAGTAAAGTGTAGTAAAAAAGAAAAGGCCAGTGCATAGCTGTCGTCTTTAATGATGCTTCAAAACAAATTATAGTTATATAGTACAAGTCTATATATAGATAAAAAAAAGGTTAGACAAATATTTGAAATTTAAATATGGAAACTTGAGCATATATATATTTTCGTAAAAGGTTTTAGTGATATGAATATAGAAAATCAGAATGGGGTATAAGAACTGAAGTTGGGGGTGGGCTTAGATATAAGCATTTCATTTGTTACAATCCCACAGGCAACCAAGGCATCGAAGTCTATATTGAATAACAACCATCAGCAAAACATTTCTTAAAGTTGGGAAACCTCAAATCCCTACCATCTGACAAGTGAATAGGTAAGCATCGTCAGCCACATGTGTCATATGTCTATATGTGATGTTATTGTAGTATTGTAATTTTCAACTTTCTAGTAACTGATATTATAAAGAAGTGGTTCGCAAGTCATTCAGAGTTAGGTTTAGAGCTACCAACAATCTATAGAAATGAAAAGAACAACTAGAATCAAATATTTATCTAAAAAAAAAAATGTAATTTTGCATCATTGCTTTTAACCCATATTTTCTAATTTATAGGCCACTTTGATATTTCTTATGCATTTTTCAACAATTGTAAGTGTTGCTATCAAATTTGAATATTTCCACAACTTGAATTAAGATAATCATACGAAAAAGTGCATGCATACTATGCAATTCTTATATATTTACATTTCTCAACAATTTTAGGGGTTTCTATCCAATTTTGAAGATTTCCACAACTGGAATTAAGATAATCATATGAAAATGTGATGCATACTATGCAATTCGTATATATTTACATTTCTGGCATCAAATTTTATTTTATTTAATTATTTTTTTTATTCCTATCCTCTCATTTATGCATGAAATGGTGTAATTTGCCTTTGAAATATTGTGGAAGAGTAGCAAATAAAGAATAAAATTTGGCCGTTAGATATGTAAACATATATACGAGTTAAGTGTCGTGAATATGCAACAGTTGAACCGTGGGTGCTAGATCTGTAAAAATATATATGATTTGANATTTTATTTTATTTAATTATTTTTTTTATTCCTATCCTCTCATTTATGCATGAAATGGTGTAATTTGCCTTTGAAATATTGTGGAAGAGTAGCAAATAAAGAATAAAATTTGGCCGTTAGATATGTAAACATATATACGAGTTAAGTGTCGTGAATATGCAACAGTTGAACCGTGGGTGCTAGATCTGTAAAAATATATATGATTTGAATAGTATAGATGTAAAGGGTAGAGTTTAACTGTCAGATATATAACTATGCATATATGCATGAGCGATACGGGTGGTATAAATGTTTAAGGATTTGAAAAAGGAAATGAATATATATCAGTTTGCTTATTTGGTTTGGGATTGAAGTCCAAGTAATTAAAAGAGTCTGAAAA
>JXCR01141118.1:11920-26692 GCA_002079205.1 Phalaenopsis hybrid cultivar
AAAATAAAATACACATAAAATAAAAGTCATTTACATGCATATCACACAATTTCTACATATTGACATATATAACATCTAAAATTAAATTCTTGTATTTACATACTTGAATATTTAATAAAACTTCAAAAATGAATGCATCGGGGCAGGTAGATCAAAAAATCACATTAATGCTTGATTTGTAAATAAAAAATATTTTGAGTGCTCTGTATGCAATTATCCCTAAGCACTTTAGGAGTGAGATGTATCTTTTTCAAGAAGAGAAGTTGTTATAATAGAACCAAAATTTATATGGAGGCTGTCCAAATTTCATAGTTATGTTCACATGCACTCAGACGAGCTTGAACCCGTGACCGTAAGAGACTTATAACTAACTTCACAGATACCGGCCAACGAGTCACGGCGAGCGGCACATGCACACACACAAACATTATATATTTAATTATAGTCAACAATTTTCAGGAATTTTTGATTCATTACTTTATGACACACATATTATGTGTGTGCCCTCGTCTTTTTTAATATTATTTAACTTAGAGACTTTTATTTCGTGTATGACGTGTTGGAATCGTGTTCATGTTTGATACATATCAGACACTACACAGATCCTTAATTAAAACTACCCGTACATCGTAGATCATCAACAAATTTTCATCATTTTTTATGAATCTCAAGATGACACGAATCTCGAGGCATTTTCTGAGCAAATTAAAAATTACTTAGGAGACTGGACTCTGATTTCAATAAACATATAATCAAATTGATTGGCTTAATAAGACGAACTCAATGATATCAAAATTAATACAATTCGAGTCAAATCAAGCATGAATTAAGCCGCTAAATCACTTTTTGAAGTTTTGTGTGGTTAATTGAAGAGTTAGTTGAATTCCAAAGCTCACAAGCTTATAGTCGAATCAAGCATCTCGATGAGACGATTCACAGGGCGCGAGATCACTCAACTACGAAATTATTAAGACACTTAAAATGTCCATAAAACGTTATCCTAACAAAAGAATTGTTCTGGGTCGTCTAATGGAGTGGTCCGAATTTGTCGTATTTATAAGGGAAATCATTCCTGGACTATATAAATAGAGCGCTGCTCCTTCAATGAAAGAGGACCTAGAGATAGAGGGAGACCTAGACCTGGAGGAAAATGAATGAAATCCAAGAGTTGTCCTGGATTCGAAGAGCTGACAATCACTTCCATAACTAAAGACCATTGTTGACAACCCCTTGTCGGACATCGTCAACTACTGTCAGTCGCCCCCTGCTCGTCACCATTAGTGGACCTTGTTAAGTAACGACGTATCCTATACAAAGTAAAGACATACTTTTCAACGCCCCGGGCAAATTAACGACGTACGTTTTTGGAGTAACGANTTAAACTTATTTAAACTGCCAAAGCCCCTCTCATTCTCTTCAGACACATCAGAAGAAGATAACCCTGCAATAATCTCCCTTCCAGGCAAATCCAAAATTTCCACCCAATTAAATTTCTCAAGTTTTCCATTAACTGGTCTCTTTGGCAAAGTATCCATTGCGTCATCTTTCTTATTCTCAATTTCATAACCAGTTTCCGAATTTGAAAAGCCAACTACTTGTTCTTCATCATCATCTGAAACCTTNCTAAACTTATTTAAACTGCCAAAGCCCCTCTCATTCTCTTCAGACACATCAGAAGAAGATAACCCTGCAATAATCTCCCTTCCAGGCAAATCCAAAATTTCCACCCAATTAAATTTCTCAAGTTTTCCATTCACTGGTCTCTTTGGCAAAGTATCCATTGCGTCATCTTTCTCATTCTCAATTTCATAACCAGTTTCCGAATTTGAAAAGCCAACTACTTGTTCTTCATCATCATCTGAAACCTTGTCTTCGTAGAGCTGGGTGTAAGAAAAACGAGAAAGAAAACCAATCTGCAAACGGGTTCTTTTCGCAACACAAGAAGCCCTCGACTTTAGATCAAAATGAGAAGGCTCTGGTGTTGCTCTATTAGTAGTATAAGCTCTGTTATCAGGCGCTGCGGTGGCACAACAATTTGTCGAAGCCAAATCGCCATTGAAGGAATCTTTGAAGCTTATCACGGGTTTCGAATTAACTTCCTGCAAGTCCTCGTCGTCGAAGTCATCTAAAGCTATAACGGAGGCTGATCCCGACGGCGAAGAAGGAATATCGACGGCACTGCTAGGGATCGCCGGGGGTTTACGGATGATTGGGTTATAATCCGGTCGAGATTTTCGGCTCCGAGTTCTTTGGGCCACGCAAGACATTGATGTTTTGATTCGTCCTTCTCCTTCACATTGCGGCGCACGCACTGCGATTGCGGATGAAAAAGGTTATTTTGGAGAGGGAAGACGAGCAGCTGCGGCCACGAGGTGAATGAAAGTGGCGGCGGCAGTTTCAAAAAGGAATTTCTTTTGGGTGAAAATATTAATTTTATTTAACAAGTTTAATTATTTTATATATTTTTAGGTGGGATAATATAAATTAATTGTGATTAAGTAGATCTAAAACGCCTAAAACTAATCATAATTAATATCTTGTCAAAATATTGACTCCATTTCTCCTTCTCCTTCATTATATATAATACATAAAATTGCATTTTAATTTAATGAATACAAATGATTTTTTTTTTTATATCATACACATAAATATTCTTAAAAATAAAATACACATAAAATAAAAGTCATTTACATGCATATCACACAATTTCTACATATTGACATATATAACATCTAAAATTAAATTCTTGTATTTACATACTTGAATATTTAATAAAACTTCAAAAATGAATGCATCGGGGCAGGTAGATCAAAAAATCACATTAATGCTTGATTTGTAAATAAAAAATATTTTGAGTGCTCTGTATGCAATTATCCCTAAGCACTTTAGGAGTGAGATGTATCTTTTTCAAGAAGAGAAGTTGTTATAATAGAACCAAAATTTATATGGAGGCTGTCCAAATTTCATAGTTATGTTCACATGCACTCAGACGAGCTTGAACCCGTGACCGTAAGAGACTTATAACTAACTTCACAGATACCGGCCAACGAGTCACGGCGAGCGGCACATGCACACACACAAACATTATATATTTAATTANTTTTAGGAGTGAGATGTATCTTTTTCAAGAAGAGAAGTTGTTATAATAGAACCAAAATTTATGTGGAGGCTGTCCAAATTTTACTGGTGGTACATCATAGTTATGTTCAAATGCACTCAGATGATCTCGAACTCGTGACCCTAGGGGACTTAGAACTGACTTCACAGATACCGGCCAACGAGTCACGGCGAGCGGCACATGCACACACACAAACATTATATATTTAATTATAGTCAACAATTTTCAGGAATTTTTGATTCATTACTTTATGACACACATATTATGTGTGTGCCCTCGTCTTTTTTAATATTATTTAACTTAGAGACTTTTATTTCGCGTATGACGTGTTGGAATCTTGTTCATGTTTGATACATATCAGACACTACACGGATCCTTAATTAAAACTACCCGTACATCGTAGATCATCAACAAATTTTCATCATTTTATATGAATCTCAAGATGACACGAATCTCGAGGCATTTTCTGAGCAAATTAAAAATTACTTAAGAGACTGGACTCTGATTTCAACAAACATATAATCAAACTGACTGACTCAATAAGACGAACCCAATGATATCAAAATTAATCAAATTTGAGTCAAATTAAGCATGAATTAAGTCGCTAAATCACTTTTTAAAGTTTTGTGTGGTTAATTGAAGAGTTAAATGGATTCCAAAGCTCACAAGCTTATAGTCAAATCAAGCATCTCGATGAGGCGATTCATAGGGCGCGAGATCACTCAACTACGACATTATTAAGACACTTAAAATGTTCATAAAATGTCATCCTAACAAAAGAATTGTTCTGGGTCGTCTAATGCAGTGGTCCAAATTTGTCATATTTATAAGGGAAATCATTCCTCGACTATATAAATAGAGCGCTGCTCCTTCATTGAAAGAGGACCTAGAGATAGAGGGAGACCTAGACCTGGAGGAAAAGGAATGAAATCCAAGAGTTGTCCTGGATTCGAAGAGCTGACAATCACTTCCATAACTAAAGACCATTGTTGACAACCCCTTGTCGGACATCGTCAACTACTGTCAGACGCCCCCTGCTCGTCACCATTAGTGGACCTTGTGAAGTAACGACGAATCCTATACAAAGTAAAGACATACTTTTCAACGCCCCGGGCAAATTAACGACGTACGTTTTTGGAGTAACGAAGTACCTTACAGAGTAGTGCACTGTCATGAATACTATGCAATGACGAACCTTGAAGATGGTGTCCCGAAGTTTCAATGATCACTTCTGATATCAATTGTTTTTTTACCATTGTACAACTAATCCTTCTACATACGGTCAATGTACTTTGAGAAACTTTGTAATCCTTTATGTATGTGGGATAATGTTTTATACTTGTACTCACAAGCTTATAATGGATCATTCTGATTGGGCCAAGCCCCGTAGTTTTCCCTCTTTTCAAGTTTTTCTCGTAAAAACTTTGGTGTCGTTACTTATTATTATTATTTATTTGTGTATGTGATGGATTTTCGTACAATACTAAGACACTAAATAATCACTTTACCGTTAGGAACCTTCAGGCATGTAATAGTTAGGCGTCGTCTATGGGAAGCATGATCCTACCCATCGAATAGCTTACAAAGTCTATAGAATGAGCAACAGACGCAATACTCATAATAATGGAACAGTATGTTATAACACCCACCACTCCAGAGGGTAATCACAAAGTGAGGGATGCCAAACATCTGCTTCTTCCCCCAAGAAAGTTGTTATCCTACTAGTGAAGCCACCTCAGGACCAGCTGTGGAAGATAGAGTGTGCATAATGGAGGAGTCTCAACATGAGAATATTCAATTGTTACGCAAGGGTCAACAACCAATGCTCGCACAACCGTACATGGTCTACTTGTCGCAAGGTTAACAACCTGCAGATTATCCCCTACTCGAGAATACTTGTAATGGGCCTCCTCCCCGATATGATGGGATTCCTCCTCTATCATGTTAAGATGTCAAACTCCTAGAAAGTATAAGTTCCACTCATTCATCTTGTGCAACCAAACCAATCAGTAACTCTCCAGCATTCACGGGAAACTTGGCTCAACTGCGCCTTATTGATGCTCCCAATGATGTAATTCACGATGAGTTACAGTGCCTGGTTCGAGAAGATTTCTCTCTGGGGGAAAGAGATAATTTCTTGGCTCGTCACAAATTTCAATTTGCCCTTCACCGAGACAATCCATCAACACCCCATCTCATCGAGCTTCAAGCTTCTTAATATTGATTCTTATGATGAGGTATCTAACCCTTACAGACATGTTGACCATTAACAAACCATCGTGCAAATCTAACAGGATTCTAATGTGTTTCTTTGTCAAGTGTTTCCCGCCACTCTCAAGGATAAGGCTCACACGTGATTCTACTGCCTTATGGGAGGGACTCTCCACACCTTCAAAGAACTCACCACACAATTTATAACTCATAACAAACAAAAGGATTAGCAAAGATTCGTTTAATCTTGCAGAAAATAATCAGAATAAGGGATAATCATTTAAGGAAGACTTTTGAATATTTTTCACACAAGTTTGTCAGATTCCATGGGTGGATCCCAAATTACTGAAAGGACTTTTTCTAGCAGGACTTCGAATGAGACTTTTCTAATCATCGTTAATGTGGGAAACAATCTGCTCTTAAGCTTACCTCGTTCACCGTGTTAAAACACAAATTACTATAGATGAGGTCATTGATGCACACAATGAGTAATTTGAGCTAATTGGAGGCAAACATAAGAGAATAACCTCGTTGATGCAAACCAAGCCTCGTCACGAAAGAAGTAAGAATAATAGACAACCATGATCTCCCTACTCAGCCTCTGAACCAACGATGTGAACCTAGCCAGAGAAGTATATGTCGCTTGGCATATCACATGCTAATATGATGTTAATTTATGTAATTTTCTTGCTTAATTTTCCTATTTTATTTCCCTTTTATGATTATTTTACTCTAGGAAAAAGTATTTTCGTTGTATTTTACATGACACGAGTGTGGAGCTGCATGACACTGCACGCTAGAAATAGAGTACCCACACCAGATGTCATAGAGCAAGACACGACCGCGTGCTTGTGCCCAGACACAACAGTCTTGCGCCCAGATACTACGTGCCCAGGAAACTCCAGCTTAGCATGCCAGTGCTAACGCAACCGTACATACTTCTGGAGACTTTGGTGCACTCATGCTTCTGTTTACTGCCAATTTCCATTTATTATTGTTTTAGGATTTTTAGGATTTCCATTCAAGCATTTTGATTGACTCAAACTAGACACAACGATTTAGTAAACTAGAACTTCACTTATTAGAATATTTTGACACTACGATTGTTGGATCAATACACGAACTCATAATTCGTATATTACTTAATCAACACGTATACTTGTGTGATTGATCGAACTGCCTCATAACAGATTTCAAGTATCAAGTTTTTGACGTCATTGCCACAGATAAGAGTCAAAATTTTCAGAGTTTAGGATAGTTTTAGTTGGAGCACTTGGAATTTAAGTTTAAACCAAATCTTGTTTTTCTTATTATTTACATTTTTGTTATAATTAGGCTTTGTTCTTATTTTTGACAAATATAAAAATTAAAAAAAAAATAGTTTGCAACTTTATTTATGTTCATGTGAGTTCATATTTTCATGTTGAGCTATTGTGTTGTTCGCATATTTTTCTTTCTTATTTTTCATTTTTTTTTGCTTTCCCCGTTTTAGAATAGAATCACCCTTAACACACATGACATTGCATGCTTAGGAGTAGTTTTGGTGAATTCATACTCTTTGCCGAAAAATAAAAAACATTTAGAAAATTCAAAAAAAATATAAAATTTAACAAAAACGCTAGGGTCTGTTTGGAACATCTTTCCGTCTGTTTTGTGTTTCAAACCGTCACCACAGCCCTAATTGGAGAATCGCTTTCTTACTACTTTCTAGAAATTTCTATGGTGGAATAGTGTTTTTTTCAACATGACATGCTAAAGTGTGGTAGATGTAAGAAAACTACTATCTGATTTAAAAAAAAAAAAAGATATATATTTATAGTTACCATCATAACTTTACAACCACTTTTTAAAAAGTTGCAGCCACCCCAAATAAATTCTTAAAAATGGCGAACCCTCAGAAAGATCATATAAAACCAATTAAAAAGTTTGTCAACCCATCAATAGAAAAAATTTCACCTAAGCATCTACTATCCTGCCATAGAATTTGATGTGACTAAAAAGTGAGATATTTTACATTATTAATTTTATGTTTTATTTTATGATTACGATGATTTTATTCCTGTGAAATGTACAGTTGTTGTGTTTTGCAGTGTATATAGGTGATTAGGCAACTCGGGGAGAAAAATAAATGAAACAAACGTAAAAAATGTCATAGTGCAACGCCCCCACACCATAGAGCAGCGAACCCACGCTACAGGGCAGCGCCCCCGTGCCACATAGCAGAGCACTCTCGCCACACTGCAGAGAGGTCGACATACCCACACCATACAGTGGAGCAGGGTGGGCACTCATTTAGCAGAATTTCATGATTGGAAGGTCTAATCAAGCAATTTGAAGCCCAAAGCATATAAAGGAAGCATTAGAAGGCTATGAGGGCACCTTTTAGCCTTTAGGGGCTTGCCTCTAGGATTTGGAGAGTCTTACAAAGGCTCTAGAGTTAGTTCGTTCGAGAGAGTTTTTCTGTTTTTTTGTCTCTTTTCATATTTAAATGTTGAAAGTTTTGGAGAGTTTTGAGAGACGAAATTGAGTGCATTTGTATGAAAGGGGATATTTGAATAGCTGGCATTGAACACTCTCTGTATTTTAAGGGTCATTTGGCTTTGGTGTGAGTTCTTTATATTTCGGCACAATATTATTTTTATGCCCATGATAAAAGATTTTGTGCTTTCTTATCTCATGCTCTGTAGTTAGTCGCATTTTTTATACTCCTGCGATGTAAGACAAGTGATTTCTCATTATCTATCCTCTGAATTTTATTCCCAAAATGTCTTTTTCGAGCATCAATTTCACATGTTTGTGTTAATTTTTCTGTCTTATTTTACTTCTAATTAGACATGATAAAATATTAAAATCCCTTGTGATCTAGTGCTTTTAATTGTTGCCTAGAATAACAAGTAGATTAAACATATAATAGTCTAGTGAAATAGACATATTGCATTAAGACATTGCAACCTAGAAAGAGGACAAAGGAATTCCTCAAAAAAGTTGCATGATTAAATTCCACTTAGATGTAATATGGTTTCCAACTTTTCTTATAACCTAGACATAAACTAAGGAGGGCATGTCCCTGGTTGTCAACAATTGCATGGGTTTTATAGGACAACATCATAAAATCACTTGATCGGTGTCACAGAGGTGTGAACCTTTCATATCTGAAAATCCTCATAGAACTTAGTTTGCTTTCTTATTTCTGCATTAGAATTTTATAACTATTCATATCTGCAAATGGAAACTTTAAACTAGGCTTAGTGATTTAGTAAACTAGAACTTCCTCTGTTAGCGAAATTTTGACTTTTTTCTTGTGGGATCGATGTGCAGATTCAGAATTTGTATATTACTTGATCGACACGTATACTTACGTGATTGATTGACATACTTCACAATAATTTCAAGCATCAAGATTTTGGCATCATTGCCGAGGAATGAATCAAAATATTGCAACTTTAGAAGAATTTTAGTTAAAACACTTATATTATAAGTTTCATTTTTTTTATTCTTTTGTATTTTTATTTTCTGCTTTTTTTATTCTTATGTTTAGTTTTAAAAATTCCAAAAAAAATATGAAAATAAAAATAAAATAAAAAAAATATTCCGACACTTAGAAATGACAACCCCTTAGAAAAAGCATCTTAAACCTTTCAAGGAGTATGCCAACTATGGATAGTTGTAATTCACACGAGTCTTGAACATCTTGTCATAGGGACTATGTTAAATCATCTCTATTCCAATACCTACAAAACAAGTCAGACTACCCAAGCTTCAATTGGAACAATAAAAACCCAAGTGTAGAAAATCAACAGTGGTGGAGCACCCAAACCAATCATATAGGAATTTGGAACAATTATGGGCTGTAGCCACCTTAGATCAACTCACCCATGTGGATTCACTTCTAACACCCCAATTTAGGGAGGAGAACTTGTCTTTCGAAGATTTGGTAGTAAATATGAGGATTGTGTTACAAAGTTAAAACTACAACCCAGAGAACCATAGAAGATCAAATTAAGCAGTTAGCTAACGTTTTAAAAAATGAACTTTACGAGACACCACCTAATCACATTGAAGTGAATCCTGTAAAAGGAGGTGAGAAGCAAGTATATGGTATGGATGTGGTGGCAGGGGTAATTGAGAGCCAAGTTTCAGAATATGAAGAATTGAACCCTAGAGAGCAAGTTGTGATGGATGACTTGAAAATGACTAAGGAAAAACTTGTGCTTATTTTTGAGGAAACCTTTGTAATTATTAAGGAGATAATTGAGTCTGCAAGTCCACAAATAGGAGAAGCCCTAAAGAAGGAGTTGGAAGATAGCTTTAGCCAGAAGAGTAACCCTATTGAGTTAGATCAAAAGGCAAAAAAACTTAGTGAGAATCCAACCAAAGACTTAGGAAGCCCTGATTCAACTCCTAGGGAATCATTTCTTGCAACTGGTGGGGAAAAAAACAAATCTACAAAAAAGGGAATTAATTGAAATATTTATGGACTGAAAACACTCTTACAAATGATAATCTAAATTAAACTCCTACATACCTTATGAAAGGTTGTTATCAACTAAGAATGTAGGTAAAACTCCAGAAAAAACAAAAGATAATGAGATAAATCGGTGATTACTGAAATGAAAATTTGATCTTGGAGGAAAACTTTTAGGTTTGATTTGCCCTTAGATCAAGTTGAAGATGTTAAAACAAGTGATATCTTGGGGCAACTCAAGCATTTTTTTGTATTTTGAGCAAGTGTTCAATGTGCATTTGGTTAGAAATTTGCTTCAATTTTTTTTTTAATTTGTTTTGAGTGTGTTTTTTTTTTTTTTTGTTGCTTTACTTGTACAAAGGTTCATGTGAGCTTGGTAGAATTCTTACCCGAGTTTATTAGAAATTATCACATTTATATTCGTCGATTCCCATGTGCTGATGTTATAACCTGGAATCAAATTCCCTGTTATTACATGCTAGACTATTTTCATTGCTGTAATTTCTCATGTGGCATGCATAGAATAAAAAATTAGATTGGGTGAGGGAGTTATGCATGCATGCTTGCCTTCGAATGATTATCATTTTTGGGTTGTTGATTGCACTTTAAAGTATTGACTCGAGCTAATAAGAATATTGTTAATTTAATGAGATTACATGATTACTTCATTAGAACTGTGAATACACATTAAAAGGGGGATTAGAATTATTGAAAATGTACATATGTAGCATGCAATTCCTATGCATTTACGTTTCTCACACCCAAACTTTTATATTTATAGGCAAAACACCCTTACCTATTTATGAAAAGGTGGATTCCAGCATTAAATAGTGTATTAGTGCTGTTTTTGGTGTGATAGGAAATATTTGGGTGCTTTGGCTGTAAAAATGAAAGTTTGTGTATAAGATAGCACTGTATAAGAATTGGTTGCTACATATTTAAATTCCCCTAGAAATAGTTTCGTGATAACTAAATCCTCCACTNCAGGAAATATTTGGGTGCTTTGGCTGTAAAAATGAAAGTTTGGGTATAAGATAGCAACTGTATAAGAATTGGTTGCTACATATTTAAATTCCCCTAGAAATAGTTTCGTGATAACTAAATCCTCCACTNGAGCCTTCGCGAGCTCTCCATTTATGATGGCTTGATTTCAGAGTATGTTTACCATATAGATGTGTTCGTCTCTTCAAGACGAACAATTAAAAAAAATCATCAAAATCCATTAAGAAACAAGAGAGATATTAAGGTTTTAAGTTGGACGGCCTCGGTTAAAACCATGGGATGATGAACGGATGACATCCATTTCGCGTGTATTGAATGGATGGTGGAGATCAAGTGGGATGGTCCTCTAGAACGATATGGCGGGCCGTGTGGCAGCTGACTCAGAAGGCAGCATCAAGTAGAAGCGCTTCGCGTGGCTGTTCGATGGATCCGGTGATCCAGTCAGCTCGTGGTTTGAATAAATAAATAAAGGTATTTAATAAATTCAGAAAATAGCCCCTAAACTCCAAAAATCTATATCTTTGCATAGAAAATTCATAAAAATAAAATAAAAATACCATCTTGCTCAGTAAACAGAGGAGAATCATATGAAATTATTTTCACATTAATTTGTTGCATAAATTATTTTTAAAAAATGAATTAGGGTTAAGGGTTTTTCAATTCTCCATTCATATTGGATTATCACNGAATATTTATCATTAATTTCTTAATGATTTGAAAAAATTTTGTAAATTGTTTATCTTTATTTTTCAGCTTCAGTCTTTGAAGAAACAGAGGAAATGGTTTTTCTAAAGGGACATACGTGTTCATGTTCATGTTGATCATTTTCCATTTCGTCCTTCTCTTCATCAACTTCAGTTTCTCTTTGGATCCTTGTTTCAACTTCTTTTCCACTTCATAAATGAATAGCTTTAATTTGCTTTTTATTTTGATCTTTTGGATTAATTTCCACAGTACTCAAAAGAATTCCAGAAGGTCTGTTACAAAGTACATTAGCAATATGTCCTAATTTTATTTCAATATTTCTAATAGCAACTCCTTAATTTTGTATTTGAACTCTCATATTTAACATCACTTCTTCCATTGTCAACTTCTTTTCGTTAACTTGTGGGTTAGGATTGGAGTTAAATCCCAGAGGATAATAAGGTAAAAAATTAGGATTTCCTTGATTGTTCATATTTCTGGATGGATTCACCAGATTATTATAATTATTTCAACTAAAATTAGGGTGATTTTTCCATCCAAGGTTAAAATAGTTAGAATAGGGATNCTGCTTTAGTCTTTGAGGAAACAGAGGTAATGGTTTTTCTAAAGGAACTCGTGTTTGTTCATTTTCATGTTGATCATTTTCCATTTATTCCTTTTCTTCATTAACTTCAGTTTCTCTTTAGATCCTTATTTCAGCTTCTTTACACTTTGTAATTGAATAGCTTTAATTTACTCTTCATTTTGATCTTTTGGATTAACTTCCACAGTACTCAGAAGAATTCCAAAAGGTACATTACTAAGTGAAGTAGCAATATGTACAAATTGATTTTCAATATTTTTAATAGCAGCCCCTTGATTTTGTATTTTATTTCCCATATTCAACATCACTTTTTTTATTGTCAACTTCTTTTCCTTAACTTATGGGTTAGGATTGGAGTTAAATCCAGGAGGATAATAATGTAAAAAATTAGGATTTCCTTGATTTTTTAGATTTCTAGATGGATTCACTGGATTGTTATAATTATTACAACTAAAATTAGGGTGATTTTTCCATCCAGGGTTAAAGTTGTTAAAATAGGGATTTTTATTTCGATTATTTATAGTGTTTAAAGTTTCATAAGATGATTAAGTATCAATAATCTATCCTAGTAAATTTTCCTCTAATAATGGGGGTATTTGATAATAGTTCACTTCTATTTGATCAATCTTTTTGGAAATAAAAGCAATATGAGAGGCCAAAATAGACATTGCATCAGAAACATGATTACTGACTACTCTCTTAGGATTTACCCTTTCAGAGGGCCATTGAAAATTATTAGTTGTCATTTCTTCAACTAAATATTATGCTTCATCAAAAGGTTTTGACATTAATGATCCACCCGCAACAGCATCTATAATAGATCTTAGTGATCAAATTAATCCATTGTAAAAGGTTTGAATTATTAACCAATCTGGCAAAACATAATGTGGACATTTTCTAAGAAGATCTTGTTGACCTCACTTTTGGTTGAGGTCTAGAAATTTCTTTAGTAGCCTAGGTCTAGCCATAGGACTNGTTTTCAAATTTTTTTTATTGTTCTTTCTAACTCCGAATCATAAGGTATTAAACTTACTAATCGTAAACTACTCATACACAAACATAATAAGAAATAAAAATAAGCAAACACACTAAAATATAAAAAAAATTAATTAAACTACAAATAGCTTTTCAGTTCAAACAAAATGTTCTCAATTATAAAGTAATTTACTGTTACTCCCCAGCAACGACACTAAAAACATGATGCAGGCAATTTTGTGGTGTGCGTTGTAAATATCTTTCAATATTACAATACACACACAACAACACTAATAGTAAATATGCAGTTCAATCCCAAAAAAAATAAGTTCAGTTAAAATAATTTTATCTTTTAAAATCTTTAAGCTGTCANCGGCAAGAAGGAAGAAATCTCCTACTTTTCCTCCACTCTTATAATCTCTCAAAGAATTCTTCACAATCTAACCCTAAAGTAAACTCTCTACACTCTCCAAACACTTGCAACTCTCTCGGAACCCCCTCAATTTTTGGTCAAAATCTTTCTTTGAAGATGTAGATGTGTTTTCCCAAGAGTTGCCTAAGCATCCCTCAAAAAATCGTCCACATTTAATGCACGTTTGGAAATAACCGCTGATCTCACTGTCGGTGACCTCGAGGGAGTCATCGGCGGGCCTTCTAAATTAATTGATCTGGAGTCTCTGGAAAATCTCGTCGTCGGCGCCGTTGGGCTCGCCGTCGGCGCCCTAGTTCAATTCTTCATATTTTGGTACTTTTCACTCCAAATTCGCTCCTTTTTGTATCTTTTTGCTCCAATGAACATAATTCATCATACATGTAACAAAACATCAAAAATACCTTTCTTTAAAGTATAATATCATCTAAAACAGTGTAAAATAGGTATGAAAATCTCAACATATTTTCCTTTGGTCATTTGCTGACAGTTCAGTTGAATGATATTAACAAAAGAGAATAAATTGACAACAAAAAAGGAAAAGAGACTTGGGAAGTCATTTAGAAGCCACAGTGAGGGTCTGTTTGAGACAGCTGCAGCTTCTCAGCTTTTCCATTAGAGTTGCGTTGCCCTAAGAAACTGCTCCAAAAAAGCTGGTTGTCTATTTGTTGCAGCTGTGTAAAAACAGCGACGTGACAGCTATTTCTGAAAAACATGATCATTCTACCCCTATTTAGTAAAGCTGTTTAAAACAGAACTTTTACAGCCTCATATTTCAAAGTCAATTTTAACAAACATATATCATGCTGACATTAAAATTCAATTTAAGGAGTAAAGTGCCAAAATAGTCCGCTCACTATTTTCATGGGTACATTTTATTCATGTATCTTCAAGCATGTAGAAATATTTTGTGTGCATATATTTACTCATGTTGACCTCACTTTTGGTTGAGGTCTAGAAAACTTCTTTAGTAGCCTAGGTCTAGTCATAGGACTTTCCTATTGACTAGTCTTAGAAAATTAGAAAAGGTACCCCCACCATTAGAAATTCAAATCTCTTCTTTTTACTCAACTTGAAATTCCACATAATGATCTTAACCTCTAGCATTTAGTAGGTAAGATCATTATAAGAGAATTCAAGAAGAGTCCCTATAGGATTACTTGGCTTTAGGATTGACCCTGGGTGTTGACTTGAAACTAGGGTACACCATATCTTCACAATACATTAATCCATGGTTCATTTAGAATGGATATCTATCCAATTCTATGTGAAATGCCTAACTT
>JXCR01141118.1:33603-47436 GCA_002079205.1 Phalaenopsis hybrid cultivar
TAAGCTTCTCTCTCCATTTAAGTCAAGAAAAAAAAATATCTTCATACATCGGTAATGCATTCATGTCCCTCATGAATCAATATTACCTTTCTTCCGTTGGCATACTTTACCCATTTCTGTCTTAGGAAAGTACGGTCAACTCTTTTGAACTTCAGAATCATCTGTTCAACCATCTTTAGACAGAGTGATTAAGAAGGCCATTAAGGACATTCTGATCTTTTTATGGGGTCGGACGCCCAATAGGTGTGTTAGTGGACTAGTTCCACCCGGGCATTAAGTAAAGTAGGTCCCGCGCTGGGTCCTAAAATTTGCATTTTCTTTCTTCCCTTTGGGATGAATTTTCCTTTTCTATAGGTCCCGCACTGGGTCCTAAACTCAAAAAAACTTTACATTTTCTTCATATCCTTCAGTTCTGGTTTGCTTTTCTGCGAATCAAGCCAAGTTGTTACATCTCTTCGCACTTGATGCAACTCTTTGACATTTTAAATCACAAATCAACAAAAAATTTTTTTTTTAGGATGCCCAGTTTATAAGACAAATGTGTTAGTTTGAGTACTTTTGTCAAAACTATAAAACATGGGACATCGCTAACTTTCAGAAATTCTTCGAATGCAAGAAACAATGTCTTCGCCAAGGTTGATCTTTTCTTTTGCCTCTGGAATGGAGTTCGTTGTCAATAGGGATACACTGCCAGACCTGACAGTTATTAAGTTTGGGCAAGGGTTTGATGATATTGGAGTCAAGTTCAGGAAGGTTGCCTTCACAGTAATGAAGCTTGAAACAGACAACTCAGTCGAGCCTATCGTAGAGTTCAACTTGAAATCTGCTGAGAAATTCTCCCCTTCAAAGTTTTTGATTCAAAATAACCCTACTAGTGTTGAAAAGTTTGTCGTTCGGAATGTTAGGACTACTACCGGAGCTCTTTCTGCCCCTGCTACGGAAGACACCATCACTGCGCCAACTTTTTTTCCGAGTAAGGGAAAAGAGATTCTACATTGGAAAGAGTCAATCGATGCTTATTCCCCACTATTTTCTGGATTTGAGATTGGGTACAATTCAAGTCCTGTGCAACTGATAAAGGCACAAGAAAGGAAGCGCATCCAGGGAATTTTGAAAGAAAAACAACCTCAACAATTTCAACAACAACAAACACAACAATATGGCCAGTCTAGCCAACAACCGCCTCAGCTAGGGCTACCTCGGAAAAGGAAGATATCCTTCAGAGCGAGAAGGAAGATAGTATATTCATTCAAAGATGAAGCCATCTCTGAAATGCTCAAAACTCTGATAAAGAATCCAGACTTCACATTACAAGAACCAAAGAAGCCTGAAGAGGTTGACAAGAAGGATGAACCAAATTATTGCCCATATCACAGATTGTTAGGACATACAATTGAAAAATGTTTTGTTTTCAAGGACTTCTTGAGAGGAATTTGAAAGAAGGAAATATCACGATCCTAAAAAAATATTTGAAAGAACCTGAAAAAGGTTCCGTAGATATAATTTCGATTGATCCAATTAACTTCTACATAACTACTCCGCTACTCAATAAAAGAAGTGACACTCTTTAGAAATATTCAATGGATCTAAAAGTAATCAAAGGAAACTCAATCAAGGCTAAGTTGGAGATACTCCGAGCCAATATTGCACTATTATCTGAAGAACAAACAAAAAATATGAATGACGAAACACACAATGTGCCAGATTACATGGACAGAAGATTAACAGATATCAATATTATCGAGACCCAGGCCGAGTTATCTGCACACGACGCTCCATCTGGTGTGGAGAACACCGCGGACGATAGACAAGGGACCACCGAACAAAAGATGAGCATATCATCCGCCCTGAAAATAAAGTCAAAGAATTGAAAACTACTGTGATTGCAACGCAAAGACTGTCAAAATCACAACAGATGACACCTCTAGGAATGAATCAACCAGAAATCATTCATATTGAGGATGAAAGAAAAGATTTCACCTCTGATGAACAACCAGATAAGTACTCTATTCAAAGCATCATACCAAAAAATAAATTTAAACAAATGGTCGAACAAGTTCGTGAAGCCCTAACCAAGTCTAAGGATGGTGCATTGATTCTAAAAGGTAGACCTTACCTAGAGGAATTCAATGTCGTACCATTTCCTAACAGTTTTACACCTCCGAACTTCAAAATATTTGATGGGACTGGAAATCCCAGACAACACCTAGCATAATTCAGAGTCAATTGTGGCAACACAAGAACTAATGATGCTTTACTCTCTCAGCAGTTCATCACTAGCCTGTCAGGAGTTGCTTTTGATTGGTATGCCAACTTGCACAATGACTTGGTCAAGTCATTTACCGAGTTGGAATAGTTGTTCGTAAAAAGATTTGTCGAAGTGCAACATCATGTGTCTATTGGAGATCTCGTGGTAGAAAGACATAAGCCTAATGAGACTCTAGTATATTATATTTTGAGGTGGAGAAGCCTTAGCATGAAGTGTGAACCTCGGCTACAGGAACATCATGCGATTGAGATCTTACTCAAAAGCATCGATGGGCCAGTAGCTTTCATGCTCAAGGGACTCACCATCAAATCCTTCGAGAAGCTACTCAGCAAAGCTAGCAGTCTTAAAGAAGAAATCAAACACATGGATCTTCACGAAAGGTCCATGACAACTAATATATTTGAGAAGCATTCTGGAACAGTTGCTGTGGTTAACAGGGGAAAGTGATCATTGCAGATCCAGGCTGAACAACATCAGCAAACTTCCCGACGTTCTCGTCAAAATCTTCAACAATCGTCTCACGAGAGACCTTGCCAGACATACGAAAAACAAATTTCAATCATGAACGCTCGATCAAATGGGGTATACTCTTTTAAAGATGAAGGCAGTGAAAATGATATTTTGCAGTTTGATCAAGAATCCCGAGTTTAGGTTGACCACGCCAAAAAAGCCTGACAAGGTCAACAAGAAAGGGCACCCGAGATATTGCCCATACCACAGGTTCATTGGACACACCATAGANCATCAAAAATAGTGCCGACAGTATCCCTACAAGGGCAAATCCTCATTATTAATTGCATCACATGAGTTATAAACCCCTGAGAAAATTTTTTATTAAAGTATTAGTTTATGTCATGAATAATTTCAAAGTTGGTGTTTTCAAATGAAAAAATTAAAGATTTGAAGAGATTTCAAATGAAGGTGCTCTAATGNCCTACAAGGGCAAATCTTCATTATTAATTACATCACATGAGTTATAAACCCCTGAGAAAATTTTTTATTAAAGTATTAGTTTATGTCATGAAAAATTTCAAAGTTGGTGTTTTCAAATGAAAAAATTAAAGATTTGAAGAGATTTCAAATGAAGGTGCTCTAATGTTTGAAAGATTTTCTTAGAATTCAAAGGTTGGGACTTGTAGTCCAACGGCGAAGCGTCGTGAAGAGAACTAGGAAGAGGATTAATTAACTTTAGGAAAAAGGTGTACCTTTAGAAATTAATTAAAGGAATTATGTTTGATTTCAAGGGTTGGATTTAATTGATTTAGTTTGAAAAGCTTGGTTTGAAGATTTGATTTGAAGATTTCATTTTAAGAAATTGATTTGAGTTGGAGGTTTTGATTTTAAAGGCCTTATTTCAAGAATTTAAATTAAAATGAGTGATTTCAAAAATTTTGAGTTAAAAAATTTTTGGATTCAAATGATTGATTTGGAAAGGTTGTATTTGATTAGTTTAGATTTAAAAAAATTGGTTTGATAAGTTTAATTTGAAAGGTTTAGTTTGAAAGGATTTGATTTGAGCTAAAAATTTGAATTAAAAAAGCTTTCATTTGAAAGTTTTGATTGAAAAATTTCAGTCGAAGGTTTTGATTTGAAAAATTAATATGAAGGTTCAAAAAGATTTCTAGATGAAAGTCGAGGTTTGAGAATGTTTGAAGGTTAGTTTGAAAGTTGATTTGAAAGTTGGCTTGAAGGTTGATTTGAAGATAAATTTGAGGTTTGATTTGAAGTTTGAAAAGATTTCTAGGTTGGTTTGAAGTTTGAAAATGTTTGAAGGTTAGTTTGAAAGTTGGTTTGAAAGTTGATTTGGAGATTGATTTGAAGTTTGATTTGACATTTAAAAAGATTTCTAGGGTGGTTTAAAGTTTGTAAATGTTTCAAATTTAGTTTGAAGGCTGGTTTGAAGTTTGATTTGAAGTTTGAAAGGATTCTAAGTTGATTTAAAAGGTTGAAAAAGATTTCTAGATGAAAAGCAAAAAGTGTATCTTTAAATGTAGAACTAGACTTTATAAGAAGGCTAAACAAGTAGGCTAACTTAAATTTGGGTATGACACCATCAGCAAGATGCCCACGACCTTCCATTGTTTGCGTTCATTGGTTGCCTTAGAAAATAGAAAGAGCAATGCTACCATATTGATGATGAATGTTGATCTTAATTATNCATGACACCTTCAGCAAGATGCCCACGACCTTCCATTGTTCACGTTCATTGGTTGCCTTAGAAAATAGAAAGAGCAATGCTACCATATTGATGATGAATGTTGATCTTAATTATTAGATGGTTTAAGGTGTATTCGTTAGTAATCGTAAATTACTTCATCCTAGAGGGTAATAGGCTTGGAATTTTATGCCTAGTATTTAGCACTAACTAGGGATACATAGTAATCAAACATAGACATCCAGATCAGACTATTCGAGATATATATGTGAACCTGGGTTTCATTTCAAAGTNATAGTAATCGTAAATTACTTCATCCTAGGGCACCTACATAGTTCAAGAGGGTAATAGGCTTGGAATTTTATGCCTAGTATTTAGCACTAACTAGGGATACGTAGTAATCAAACATAGACATCCAGATCAGACTATTCGAGATATATATGTGAACCTGGGTTTCATTTCAAAGTTGACTTGTTTGAGATTTACAGTTGATCTACATAGGTGTGGTTTAAGTTGTTCAAGTTGATCAATTTTAAATTGCTTTCTTAGATTTAATCCTTTAGTTCTTATTTAGTTGGGTTTCTTCATTTATTGCAATCCAGTGTTTTGAGTTCTCTTAGTCTGTTGATTTCCTTGATTGACATGAATATCACTTGAGTTCTAGTTATTTACACAAACAATACTTAAACTTCAATTTTACATACATAACATTGAGTATTTAATATCGCAACAAAAATAATTTTTTTTCCTTTATTTTTCAAAAGTAANAAAAATAAAATAATCTGGTGGAAATACGAGTAATTAACTCGGGATATCACGAGCTATTTAATCTCCTGCCACGTGACTGGGTCCTGTCTCACGAATGTGTTATAATATCCCAGAATTCAACTTAAGAAATTTTTGAGGATTCTTAGTTAGGGGAATTTGGACATTCAAAATCCTTAACATACGATCCACCATATATAGTAATTCTCAGAAAACAAACGGAGCAAAGAAAAATATATATATAACAATAAATTACCCCGAGAAGAAGCTTAAGGTGAGCATAATAAAAAATTGGTGTCTAAATGCAGACATTCAAAATCTTTAAATCATGCTCTTCCAGATATAGTAACTCTCAACAAAACACGAAAAAAAATGGTATGAAAAGTTTGATCCAAAGATCAAATCAAAATAAAAAATTCTCCCTGAGGAAGCTTGAGGTGAATGTATAATCAAAAATCGCTGTTCAAGTTTACCCTAATAATGAGACTTAAAATGCTCTCTTAAGAAAAATCTTCAGATATTATATTCAAGAAAAAGTTCAACGNATTTGCCGAACCACGTAAATCTGTGTATCCTCTTTTATGGTGTGAATTTTTTCGTTCTAATTTTCGTTTTATTGCCGTTGTTTTTCACAACATGCAAAAATTGAATTTTAGGCGTCAAACGTGTGAATATATATGAGAATTAAGTGATATGCACATGAATACACAAAAATTGGACAGCATGTATATATATTTAAGTTTAAATGTTAAAACCTACGACCACATAAGAATTGGATGGTATGTGTGTAGATATTAAAGCTTAGGTTTTAGGTAATTTAATGCATAAGGATTGCATGACATATAAGTAAATTTAATTTCGGGTGATTGGCAAGTAAAAGCATAGAAATAGGTGTTATGTATGTAAACTGAAGTTCAGGTGTTAGATATGTAAATTCATAGGAATTGGGCGGTATATATATAAATGCTCTAATTAAGCTCCAAAAAAAAAAATGAAACCATCATCGCATCCTATGTAAAACCCAACAAAGTTTCCAAGGATGTTCAACTGCACCCCGCAGGCACATTAAACACATTTTTCAAACACAGATTTCTATATACAAACCACTAAACAATCAAAACAATCTCACTACGATAACTAAAACAAACTAAAATCGCTTTGTCGCAACACAAACACTCTTGAACTTCTAAATCTAATTTAAAGCCATTACCTTTAGTCCACCAAACAAGAATCTAAAAGGTGGTTTCGTGGCTGCATTGGAGTGGGGTTTAATGATTATTTTGGGGCTGATTCGAAGTTGATTTAAAGTGATGTTTAGGGGCTGGTTTGGGTAGGTTTTGGATAGTGTTTAGGGGCTGATTTTGGGTATGTTTTGGGTAGTATTTTGGGTGGTGTTTAGGGGCTGGTTTTGGGTGGGTTTTGGGCGGTGATTTGGGTGGTGTTTAGGAGTTTGTTTTGGGTAGATTTTGGGTTGGCATGAGCAGGGCTTCAACAAGAATTCAAGGTTTCTTTTGGAATAAGATTCAAACTGAAATTTGACAAGGCTTGAAGCAAGAATTGGTAGGTTTCAAGAGGGCTTTAGAGCGTTGTTAGGTAGCAAGATATAAGCATAAAGCAAAGAGGATACACACATGCACGCATACCACCAACAAACTTCCAAATTCAAATCGATATAAGATCATAGTATTACATACTCGAAAAATCACTTTGATATACATGAGAGTGAACTAGTTCCCTGCATATGAGACTAAGTGAATATTTAGAATCTATATATATATATATAGGGAATGGTCAGAGGCTATTATACGAGCCTCCAACCACCCCTAATGTCCCTAACAATTTGAATGCCACCTCCTTAAGGCCAACTGTGCTAGAGGATATTTGAATCCCCGACCTGAGGGAATAGACATATGATTACTCATCAAGTGCATTGGTATGAAATGAAAAAAAAAAGGCATTACTTATACACCATACAATTCATAAGCATCTCAAATCTAACACCTAAACATTTATATTTACATACATATTACTCAAAATTATAATATCACTTCAAAAATACCACTACCACTATTTTTTTTAGTGAACTATGACTTTTCATGCACAGATTTATGACCCCAAAGTGTAATAAGTGTAAGTATCAAGCTTTCAGTGTTAGATATGTAAAAACATAAGGATTGAATGAATTTCTCCTCTGAGCACAAGATTAAATTAACTACTTAATTCCCCTGGGGAGAATATATGAGAGTGAATTTAAAAAGGCTTTAGATTTTGACAACTTGTAATGAAATCTGTAAGGAATTACTTCAACATGAAACTAAAATTGCAAGAAATTTTGAAAGGAGACTAGTCTAAGATCAATACCTCCCATGGCACTTCATGAAAATAAGNGGAATATATGAGAGTGAATTTAAAAAGGCTTTAGATTTTGACAACTTGTAATGAAATCCGTAAGGAATTACTTCAACATGAAAATAAAATTGCAAGAAATTTTGAAAGGAGACTAGTCTAAGATCAATACCTCCCATGGCACTTCATGAAAATAAGAAATGATAGCAAGAATCATTTCATAAGTGCTTAACAAAATATTAAAAAATTTTATGCATTATTCATGATATTTTGCATCGTTCAAATAAAAAGTCCATGATTCAAATTTGGCTAGCCAATTCNCGATAGCAAGAATCATTTCATAAGTGCTTAACAAAATATTAAAAATTTTTATGCATTATTCATGATACTTTGCATCGTTCAAATAAAAAGTCCATGATTCAAATTTGGCTAGCCAATTCGGCGCTATAAAGAGTGGAACTAAAAAACTTCCAAAACACAAGGAAGAAATGAATGAACATACAAATGCTATTTTTGGTTCCCAAAATCTCCAAGAGGTTGTTTGGTCAATCAAAATCAGGTTAAATTTCAACAATTTTATGCANGGTTCCCAAAATCTCCAAGAGGTTGTTTGGTCAATCAAAATCAGGTTAAATTTCAACAATTTTATGCANAATGAAGGTTTTAGGCAGGATCTTATTTTAGAGCAAAGACCCTATTATTGTCACCATTGTAAAATGTTTGACCACACCAAAGATAGGTGTTTCAGGCTTCACCCCCCTAAGAAAATTGGTAACACTAAGGAATCTAATAACCTCCCCACTGCACAGGATCCCACTGCACCATCTAATCCTCTACTAGATGTGGAGCCCACCACTGATATTAATGGTGAAACCTATTAGGTACTGCCAAAAGTTCAACAACTCCATTTGTTTCTAATGCTTCAACATTTGATTCTCTCATTTCCATAAAGGAGTAATTAAATGAAGTAAATATCATTACCCCATAACCTCTGAGGGCTCACCTAATGATGGAGTTGAGACCATAAGGGAGGTTAATGTGAATGCTAACACTGCCTTGAAAGCCCTTGAAAAAGGGAAAATTGCTGAAATGGAACTCCTTTTAAAGGACGAGTGGCAAATACAAAAATACAAGATAAAAAAAACCAGCAACTGAAGTGCAAAAATTACACAATGAGACAACTACTATGAACACAGGTGGGAAGAAGAATGTTGGCCCCTCCCCATAAAGAGGAAGGACCAGATCAAGATCTCAGCCCTCTCTCCATATCAACCCCCCTCATGAATAATCTACTTTGTTGGAATATTAGGGGCATTGCCCACCCTCAGTCCCTAAAAAGGCTTATTCATATTAATAAAAAGTATAAACTTTGGTGTTTTGCCATTTTTGAACCTATTGTTTAGTACAATCCTCAGACGTTCATCAGTAAGTTTCCTGGTTTCTCTCATTATGCTAATAACAATAACAAGATATGATTTTTGTAGAAAAGAAATTCAGTGGACCATCGAGCTGGTCGACCCACAGTTTATTCATCTCTCTCTCTCTCCAAATCAAAGGTCAATTGTAATTTGCTACTGTTATCTATGGTGGTTATCATAAAGAGGACAGAAAAGAGCTATGGAAGCATCTTCTGCAGAATATGCACTCCCCCTGGTTGGTTGGGGGAGATTTCAATTACATCGCAACTACAGCTGAAAAATCTATAGGTAGAGTCTCAAATATTCCAAAGATGGCCTCTTTTTTTGATAATATTCAGAAGGCTGGATTATTTGACTTGGGAATTCAGGGCCTTCCTTTCACTTGGAAAATGGGCCAGTTGTGGAAAGACTAGATAGAATTCTTGTTAATGCTTGGTGGTTCCACCAATAACTCCTTACTTTTGCCACTCATCTAACTCTTGCAGGTTCTGACCATAGACCTTTACTAATTTCTATCACATCCCAAAGTAACCCTGCTCATAATACTCCTTTTAGATATTTGAATATGTGGTCTACACACTCCTTTTTGTTATTTTTGTTGCCTCAAATTGGAATGGAGCTGACCACCCTGATCTTTTTGTAAAACTTTGCCTTCTGCATATCAAACTGAGCAATGTCCATAGAAAGTGGGGATGAGACACTTTTGGTAATGTGCACTCTAAAGTTTCTTCTGCTGAACATGAGATTGAGAACCTAGAGGCTGCTGTCCTGAATGGGACTGCTGAGGAATCTGATTTGCTAACTGCTCAGACTAAACTACTTACTGCCATTGAGAACCAAAATCTTGTTCTTAAACAAAAGGCATTTATTAATATTTTTATTGATGGAGATAGAAACAAAAAATTTCACCATGCTTACATAAGTTACAAGAGAAAATGCAATACCATACACTATATCCAAACTTTTGAGGGGTGTTGGCTCCATGATAATGAAAGCATTGCAATGAGTGTTGTTAGTCACTACAATAAACTGCTGAATACACCAACTACTCCCAACACTAATATTGATGCCACTTACTTCACAAAAGAGTTTGAGCTCAACAGCAACCTCAGACTAACTGATCCCCCCTCAGAGACTTAAATCTGGAATGCTTTAAACACCATAAATATCATCAAATCTGTTGGCCCTGATGGCTTTACTATAGACTTCTACAAAAAAATTTTGGAACATCCTCAAGATGGATGTGATTGAGGCTATTATCAGTTGCTTCAATGAAAGTAACCCACCTAGCTACTTTAGAGATTCCTCCTTTATATTAGTCCATAAACTGACATGCAGAAGAATTGGTATCACTATAGGCCTATCTGTCATACTTCTGTAATCAGTAAAATTATCAACAAGATTATTGTGAGAAGACTTCAACCTCACCTTGACAATCTGATCAGCTACAATCAAATTGCATTAATTAAAGGAAGATCAATCACTGATAATGTGTTGCTTGCTCGGGAGTTGTACTGGATTTGGATAAAACCAGTAGGGGTGGTAATTTGATTTATAAACTGGATATTAAAAAATCTTATGACACTATTAATTGGACTTTTATTCTGGAAATTCTTGTTGTTAGGGGGTTTTAGTCTGATTTCTTCAATCTCATACATAAATGGTTTCTCAACAACAATCTTTCTATCCTTATTAATGGGAAGGCTTGGGGCTATTTTACAGCTGCCAGAGGTTTAAAGCAGGATGACCCACTCTCCCCCACCATCTTCATTATAGCTATGGATTACTTTTTCAGAATGCTAGATAAGGCTATCCTCACTCAACACTGTTCTAGATATCGTCACAAATCCAATATGGACATCTCTCATTTAATATACGTTGATGATGTTATGATATTTTCTAGTGCCCATAAAATACTGTTGAAAAAGTTTATCATTGTCTGACAAACTTTCAATCTCAGTCTAGGATGGTGTTTAGTCCTTCTAAGTGTCAATTGATCTTCAACAAGAGATCCCTATAAAATTGCAAAGAATGGATTTCTAATTACACAGGTGTCTCTATATCCAAACCCCCTTTTAAGTACCTGGGAGTACACCTCATATGTGGGAGATCTAAGGTTATTCAATTTGATGAAGTTTTTCACAAAATTAACTCTCACCTTTCTAGCCGGTCTCATTCCTTCCTTTCCAATGGCGGCATGATAACTTTACTCAGAAGTATCCTTACTGCTTTTCTCTATTATATTCTCCAAACCACTTTTATAAGGAAAAGCACACAAATTCAACTAGAGTGAGCTTTCAATAGATTTCTGTTGGCAAGTAGAAGGCAACAACTTCACTGGGCCTCTTGGTAGAAGGTTGCTAAACCCACACTGGCTGGGGGTATAAGGTTTAAATGGCAACAACAACTCATCCAAGTAAACTTTTGCAAAATGTGGACCAACTTCAGAGCTCAAACTTCAATTTGGGCTAAATTCATGAGGGGAAAGTACTGTAAAGTTTAGCACCCTTCTCTCATTACAAGGAAATTGGGTGATTCAAGGATCTGGGTAAACATGCTCAAAGTAAAGCATCTTGCTGAGAAGATGTACCTTTGGGATTTGGGGACTGGTAAGGTGAATTTCTAGCTGGATCATTGGTGTTCTAAGGATTGGCTCAGTGCTCCCCTTTCTGATTTCAACCCCCACCTTATTGTGGCTGAGTTCTGGGAGGGTGATCACTGGTCCATTTCTAAACTTCAATCTATTCTCCAGGAACCTTATATTACTCAAATATCCAAAATCAACTTTGATAGAAGCAGGAAGGGTAGAATTATTTGGGAAAGCTACACTAACCAAAGTTTTTACTAAAGCTATATATGCTAAGCTTTTCTGTTGGGACCCGGTCCCTTGAGGTGAGGCCATATGGAACAGATTTCTTTCCCTCTCCATGTCTTTCTTCTGATTGAGATTCTTCAACAAGATTCTGCCCACTGATGATATACTTAAATTAAAGAGATTGAGGGGGCCTTCTAGATACTTCCTATGCTTGAAGAATGAGGAATGCCTCAACCACATTTTCTTCACTTGTAACTTTACTTAAGGAGTCTGGACAGAAGTTATGGCTATGCTCACATTGAATGGCTCTGATCTAGATTAGTCTACTCTTTCTGAAGACTGGCATAGCTAGTAAAGTAAAAAGTATGATCCTATTCCTTTCATAATTTTTTGGTTTCTTTGGATGGCTAGAAACAACACTAAACATGAGGGTAAGGATATCCAAAATTCAAAGGTGATCAAAAATTGTATCTCTTACTTAACCAAGCTAATTCAACATAAAAACTTCCCTAATATATGCAAGATTAAGAACACTAAAGTTAGAGAACCATAATAGATTGATAAGGTCTATTGGAAACTTCCTCAACAGTCAACTACTAAGATCAACACTGATGATAGTTTTAATTTTTGTGGTGCAGGGGTTGAGGGTGTTTTTAGGGACTCTTCCAGCAAGTGTCTCCTATTTTTCCAACCTCCCACTGAAGCCAGACATGCACTTGAGGTAGAACTTATAGTAGTTTTTCGGACCTTAAGTTTTACTTATAAAGCTGAATGGTGCAACATCTAGCTTGAGGTGGACTCTCTTTAGGTCATCAAACTTCTAGAATCTGAAGAACAATCATCCTGGTACAACACTCATTGGAAACATAAAATCAGGAACTTCAAAAAGATCCTCAGCTTCCATATTACCTTTATTTATAGGGAGGGAAATAAACCTCCCAATTGGATTGCTAGATAATGTCTGCATTCCAATTCTCTATCTGTTGCTACTAGGCCCCTAACTCCTTTAGCTCTTTTACTTCATGAAGATACTATTGAGGCCCCACATCTCAGAATTAATGTTAACTAGTTTAATGGACTCATTGTTCTCTCTCCAAGGAGACCTTATCCCTCTTCTACCAGATCTCTTTCTGCTTTCTAGTTTAGTTAGTTTTTTGCTACTGTTTATATATATATATATNACTGAAAAAGTAAAAAGTATGATCCTACTCCTTTCATAGTTTCTTGGTTTCTTTGGATGGCTAGAAATAGCCCTAAACATGAGGGTAAGGATATTCAGAATTCAAAGGTGATCGGAAACTGTATCTCTTACTTAACCAAGCTGATTCAACATAAAAACTTCCCTAATAGCTGCAAGATTAAGATCACTAAATTTAGAGAGCCATATAAGATTGATAAGGTCTATTGAAAACCCACCAACAATCAACTATTAAGATCAACACTGATGGCAATTTTAATGTTTGGGGTGCAGGGGTGGGAGGTGTTTTTAGGGACTCTTCCAACAAGTGCCTCCTATTTTTCCAAGCTTCCATTAAAGTCAGAGATGCACTTGAGGTAGAACATAGCAGTTTGCTGGGCCTTAACTTATTCTTGTAAAGCTGAATGGTACAACATTTGGCTTGAGGTGGACGCTCTATTGCTCATCAACTTATGGAATCTGAAGAAAAATCATCCCGGTACCACACTCATTGGAAACAAAAAATTGGGAACTTCAAAAACATCCTCAGCTTCCATATTACCTTTATTTATAGGGAGGGAAATAAACCTGCCAATTGGCTTGCCGACAAGGTCTGCATTCCAATTCTCTATCTGTTGCTACTAGGCCCCCAACTCATTTGGCTCTCTTACTTCATGGTGATACTATTGAGGCCCCACATCTCAGAATTAATGTTTACTAGTTTAATGGACTCATTGTTCCCTCTCCAAGGAGACCTTAACCCTCTTCTACCAGATCTCTTTCTGCTTTCTAGTTTAGTTAGTTTTTTGCTACTGTTTATATATATATATATATATATATATATATATATATATATATATATATATATATATATATATATATATATAT